>CAKNXH010054254.1:0-13778 GCA_932178445.1 Andricus quercusramuli
AATAAAAACCATCCAAATTTGAATTTTTTAAATAAAATGTATTCATTTTGGAAAGTGTTCAAATTACTTACTAATGCGATAATGAGTTCTTTCTGCAATGCGGTCTAAAAATGCTCGCACCTGATCAGCATAACATTTAAATTAATGGCTAATTACATCAACTCTATTAAACTTTTCTATTCAATTATTGCAGTGTAATTGCAGATTTGAACCACAGATTAGCATATTTATGCATTCGATTGATTAAAAATGTCATTATTAGCTTCTCTCTTGCATTGAATTCCACTGCTCAGAGTATTTTTTTTAACTGCGAAGAAACGGTCAAATAATTTCATCGTTAAATGTATCTGAGGTCGATACATGCTCGAGTAGAAAGTCGACCCGTGCTTAGGTACTGTGGGAAAACACATGGAAAGGACAAAAGTCGATTTCACTATGTGCACTGCTCTTCCTGCAGATTGCAGAAATAAAAGGGATGGGGAGACGATGGCAATGCTAACAGCTACTGCTAAAGCCTGCAGCTAAAACCAGATAAAGGTAAAGCTAGACTGCAAAAGCTAACGTGATCTCTGAAACTGATCCGCCTCTTTTAGAGGAGAAAACAAAAAAGAAATAGAGAAAAAAAGGAAAAAACACCCCTTCCTTTTGTACCACTAAAATATAAGTTCGACTATATAGTAGCTCTGAAATGAAATCCTAAATTAATTGTTTATTTGTGTAAACACGCGATATGGAAAACTGGTTCCTTCGCCTCAGACTAAATTTAAACTCAGGCCCAATCAACAAGGACCGGTAGTCCAACCGGTTTCGCCTCGGGTAAGAATTGGTCATTTGAAATTCGTTGTGCACTCTTTTTTGCGATTTCAGGGGATCGCTTCTTTTTGTCCTTCTAGAAATGATCCTCTCAGTTCCTTTTAGCTTCACATTATTTTATTTTAGCATTTTTATTCTGAATTTAGAGGCCGCAACATTTCGTTTGGATTATTTAGAAAATCAGATTGTACAGGAACAAAATCAAGGCTTATTCCAGGTTTTCTAGGTCAAATTATCAAAATTTTCTGGTATTTTTACATTCTTATTCTAATGAGAAGGTATTAGTTTTATGAAAAATTTGACACAGTCGGTTTTCATCAAATCTCCACGTTTTCAGACCTCCTGAGTCGGAAAAAACGATTTTTACGAAGGTGCCTGTCTGTATGTCTGTTTGAATGTCTGTATGTATGTATGTTTGTATGTATGTCTGCCTGTATGTATGTCTGTATGTATGAATGTTTGTGTGTATGTATGTCTGTTTGTATGTATGTCTGTCTGTCTGTAGTATCGTGTAGGCATGATAACAAGGTGTCCAGCGATTCTTAGGAACGAAATTCAAGGTATTTTTCAGGTTTTCCAGGTCAAGAAGTCAAGTTTTTCGAGGTCTCCTTTTTTTAACATCAAATAATGAAATAACCATTTGTTATCCATATGAAAAATAAGCCATTTCATTTTTTGTTGGTCAATAATTTCTAAAAATGGCAGAACCATAAATAAACAAATTTTTAATTTTTTGTGAACATAAGTCAGTCGTCTTTCAAATCTTGAAATCTTTGAAATCTTTGTGAATTCGTTGAAATCTTTTGAAGTACATCAAATCGTTGTGAAATCTTGTAATTTCTGTGAAATCTTTTCAAATTTTTGTAAAATATTTGAAATATTTGAAAACTTTAAAATCCTTGAAACCTTTGAAATATTTGTGAAAGCTTTCATTAATCTATGTTTTTTTTTTAAATTTTTTTTTAATCTTTTGTATTCGTTTGAAGTCATCAAAAATCTTTGAAATCGTTTAAAACCTTTGAAATCTTTTGAAAGTTTTAAAATCTATGGAAATGTTCGAAATCTTTGTGAAATCTTTGAAATCTGGTGTATATGCCTTTTTTAAATCTTTGAAATCCTTGCAATCTTTATGAAATGTTAGAAATCTTTGAGAATTTGTTGTAAAATTTTTTTAAATCTTTTTAAATATTTGTGAAATTTTTCTTACATCTTTGTTTGTTAACATCTTTGTTAATAATTAAACTTTCAACCGGAGTGATGAATTTTCAAATAAAATTATGAAATTTCCAACTAGAATAGATCAATTTTAAACCAAAAAGATAAATTTTCTACTAAAACGATGAATACTTAACTGGAACACTTGAATTTTCAACCAAACAGATGAATTTTCAAACAATATTAATTTTCAAATGAAAATATTAATTTTCAACCAGAAAATACAATTTTTCAACAAAATACATGAATTTTTAACCAAATAGGTGAATTTTGAACTGAAAACATAATATTTTTCAGCCGAAAATGGATTAGTAACATTTTTAGTTAAAAAAATTAATTTGAACCCAAAAATAAGAGTTTTCAACTAAAACAATGAATCTTCAACTGAAATAGTTGATTTTTAAACCAGAAAGATAAATTTTCAACTAAAAAATTATGAATTTTTAAAAAAGAAGATTAATTTTCAAATGAAAAGATTAATTTTCCACCAAAATATGCAATTTTTTGACAAAATACATGCATTTTTAACGAAATAATTGACTTTTTAATTAAAGAAGACAAAGAAACGAAAAACATCCAGAGGAGAACAAAAGTTTTTAATCAAACAGCTCATTTTTCAATCAAAGAAAAGAATTTTTAACTAAAACGATGAATCTTCAAAAAAAAATGTAACAAAAGAGTTTAACTTTCAGCCAAATAATTTTATTTCCAACCTAAATTGTTAACCGAATAGAAAAGTTTTTAAACAAGAAGATTAACTTTCAAATGAAAAGATAATTTTTTACAAAAAATATAAATTTTTTAACAAAATACATGAATTTTGAACGAAATTACTGAATTTTCAACTGTAATATCTGAATTTTATGCCCAACAAAAAATTAATTTTCATCCATGAAGATAAACTTTCTACAAAAATGACAAATTTTTCACAGAGTACATGTATTTTCAAACAAATAGTTTAATTTTTAAATGCAAAATTTTTTTTTAATAATTTTTTTTCCAACACATTTTTTTCAACCATTTTTTTTTTCTTTTAAAATCTTTCTTTCCAAATTTTTTTTTGCAAAAATAATAATAAATAACCGTTTGTTATACATGTAACAAAAGTAACCAGTTCATTTTTTATTCGCAAAAAATTTCTAAAGAAAACAGAACCATAAGTGCACCAATTCTTAATTTTTTGTGAATAGAAGTCGCGTCTTTGTGAAATCTTTCGGCATATTTTTATAAATATTTGTAAAGTATTTGAAATCCTTGAAATCCCTGAAATCTTTGAAATCTTCGTGAATTCATTTAAATCTTTTAAAGTTTTCCGTGAAATCTTTGAGGAATCTTTTGAAATGTTTTAAACGTTGTGAAAAATTGTTGAAATCCTCGAAATCTTTGTGAAATTTTTTGAAATATTTGTGAAATCTTTCTTCAATCTTTATTTGTGAAATCTTTTGTGTTCATTTGAAATAATTAATGTACTGGTGTACCCTTTTTGAAATATTTAAATTCTTTTGAAATCTTACATTTTTATGAAATATTTGAAATATTTATGAAATCTTTTGTTTAAATTTGAAATCTTTGTGAAATCTTTTAAAATCTACCACAAAATTTTGAAATCTTTGAAATGTTTTGAAAGTTGTAAAATTTTTGTGAAAAGTTCGAAATCTTGCTGAAATCTTTCTGAAATATTTTGTATTGATTCTAAATATTTAAAATATTTGAAATCTTTGTGAAATCATTTAAAAACTTCTAAAGAAATGTTGAAATCTTTGTAATGTTTTGAAAGTTGTAAAATTTGTGAGAAAAGTTCGAAATTTTTGTGAAATCCTTCTGAAATCTTTTTTATTCATTCTGAATATTTAAAATATTTGAAATCTTTGTGAAATCATTTTAAAACTTCTAAAAAAATTTTGAAATCTTTTAAATGTTTTGAAAGTTGTAAAATCTTTGTGAAAAGTTCCAAATCTTTTTAAAATCTTTCTGAAATCTTTTGTATTGATTTTTAATAATTAAAATATTTGAAATCTTTGTGAAATCTTTAAAAACTTCTAAAAAATTTGTAATCTTTGACACATTTTTCAAATCTTTCAAATACTTGAAATCTTCCTTGAATTCCGTGAATTCCTTAAATTCCGCAAATTCCCTGAATTTCGTGAATTCCTTGAATTCCGTAAATTGCTTGAATTACGTGATTTCCTCGAATTACGTGATTTTCTTAAATTCGTTGAATTCCATAAATTGTTTGAATTCACTGAATTCCGTGAATCCCTTGGATTCCGTAAATTCTTTAAATGTCTTGAATTCCGTGATTTCCTTGAATTTCGTGAATTTTGTGAATTGCGTGAATTTTGTGAATTCCGTGAATTCTGCGAATTCCGCGAATTCGGTGAATTCCGTGAATTCTGTGAATTTCCTGAATTCTGTGAATTCCGTGAATTGCTTGAATTCAATAAATTCACGGAATTCACGGAATTCACAAAATTTACCGAATTCACGGAATCCACCAAATTCAAGGAATGCGCAAAATTCACGGAATTCAAGGAATTCACGGAATTCACAGAATTCAAGGAATTCACGTGATTCAAGCAATTCACGGGATTCAAGCAATTCACGGAATTCAAGGAATTCGCGGGATTCAAGCAATTCACGGAATTCACGGAATTCACAGAATTGGCAGAATTCACGCAATTCACCAAATTCAAGGAAATCACGGAATTCAAGACATTCGAAGAATTCACAGAATTCAAGGAATTCGAGAAATTCACGGAATATAAAAAAATTAAGGAATTCAAGAAATTTAAGGAATTCAAGGAATTCACAAAATTCAGAGAATTTACGAAACTCAAGAAATTCCCTGAATTCAATAAATTCACGGAATTCCGTGAATTTCTCGAATGTTTTAATTTCCTTCATTTCCGTGAATTCAGCGAATTTTGTAATTTTCTTCAATTCCGTAAATTTCTTGAATTCCGTAAATTCCTGGAGTTCCTTGAATTCCACGAATCCCGTAAATTCCTTAAATTCCCTGAATTTCGTAATTTCCATGAATTCCTTAAATTCTGTGAATTCTTTGAATTCCTTGAATTCAATAAATCCCGTGTATTCACAGAATTCAAGGAATTCACCTGGATTCAAGCAATTCACGGAATTCACGGTATTCACAGAATTCACGGAATCCACCAAATTCAAGGAATTCGCAAAATTCACGAAATTCAAGGAATTCACGAGATTCAAGGAATTCACGAGATTCAAGGAATTCACGAGATTCAAGCAATTCACGGAATTCAAGAAATTCGCAAAATTCACGGAATTCAAGGAATTCACGAGATTTAAGCAATTCATGGAATTCGAGGAATTCGCGAAATTCACGAGATTCAAGCAATTCACGGAATTCACAGAATTCAGGGAATTCACAGAATTCATGGAATTCACAGAATTCACGGAATTCACAGAATTCACGGAATTCACAGAATTCAGGGAATTCACGGAATTCACGGAAGTCGCCAAATTCACTCAATTCACAAAACACACGGAATTCAAGGAAATCACGAAATTCAAGACATTCAAAGAATTCCAGAAATTCACGGAATATAAAAAATTAAGGAATTGAAGAAATTTAAGGAATTCCAGGAATTCACTGAATTCAGAGAATTTACGGAACTCATGAAATTCCCTGAATTCAAGAAATTAATGGAATTCCGCGAATTCCTCGAATGTTATAATATAATTCCGTAAATTTCTCGAATTCCGTGAATTCCTGGAGTTCCTTGAATTGCGTGAATTTCGTAATTTCCATGAATTTCTTAGGCTTAAATTCTTTGAATTACTTGAATTCCGTGAATTCTTAAAATTTCCCTAAATTGCTTGAATTTCGTGAATTACTTCAATTTCGTGAATTCCGTCAATTGGTTGAATTCCGTAAATTGCTTGAATTCTGTGAATTACTTAAATTCCTCAAATTCTCTGAATTCCGTAATTTCCATGAATTCCTTCAATTCCTGAGATTCCGTGAGTCCCTTGAATTCCTTGAATTCTTTGATTTCCGTGAATTCCTTGATTTCCGTGAATTCCTTGAAATTCACGAATTCAAAATAGTATATTAAACCGGAGAAAAATAATTACTAAAAATATCTGCTGTTTGCCGTGTAAGTAAGCCTACTAAAACGAGGGGCCAACTGTAAAAACAGAGTGGTTTTTTTTTTTTAATTTAGTGTTTTAGATTTAGACGACCAACGCTAGAGTGGTCGTTTTAGAGATTAGAGTGTTTGGACGAATTCACTCCAAGAGAATTTTTTTAACGTGTAGGCATCGTTTTGTATTCGATAAAATCACTGAATTATTTACAATCTTTGTGAAATCTTATGAAATCTTCTAAAATGTTGTGAAAAATTTTTAAATTGTTTCCGATCTTCGAAATGTTTTGAAATCTTTGAAATCCTTTAAATGTTTCGACGATTTTAGAATCTTTGTGAAATTGTTGTGCAGTTTTTTAAATATTTAAAAATATTTATTATTTTAAAATATTTTTAATATTTTAAAATCTTTGAAATATTTTGTAATCTTTTGAAATCTTTAGAAATATTTTGTAACTTTTCGAAAGCTGGTGTACACTCAAAAACACCTGAATTTTCCGTGACCAACCAATTTCCCTAAATTTTCTCTGATTTCCAGTTTTTCTTTGATCTACGATTATACGGTCATCCTGTATATAGTGAAACAAAATTAGCATTTTATTTTTTCGATTTGAAAGTCTTGTTTAAAGTAAAAAAATTAGTTTGTTCGAATTTCCCACGAACAGTTCCTGTTAATTTAGACTGAAATATAAAGAGGAAAAATTTTATTTGTGCGATTTAATTTATATTAATTTATAACTTCGCATCTGAGAAGATTCGAACCCTCAAAGACTGCTGACTCGCCAGTTTCTAAACATAAACCAGGAGTGCGTAAATACGCGTAGCCATCGAGACCAAACGAAATAGATATTATGAAAATTCTATCCACTCATCCCACGAGCTCGAAGCACACATACGAGCGCACACACGCACCGCGCGTTTGGGCGAACGTGTGTGCGGGCCACGTACAAGCGAACCTACTTTCCAGTTCCCAGATTTGTCGTGCACGCTTCGTGAGTGCTCTGAGAATCTTTTCCCAATCACTCGCAATTTCACAGAAAAAACTGAAGTTAAATTTTGTTGCATGTAAAATTTTCAGCTGTTAAAGATTACATGATATTTGGCGAAAGTTTATCTTACGATGGAATAAAAACTGTCGTCTGCTACGTCCTTTGCAGCAATGGAAAAACGTCAAAGTATACGTGAAAAGCTATAAATCAGGAAACTAGATTTAGACAACTTTTTACTTACCTAATTGTTATTTTAAAAGTAATTAGACTTTATACATACTTCCTACCACAGTCGGTATTGTAAGTTAGGAACAAAACCAAAAAGTAGGAATCGAATTATATTTGAAGTTGGAACATTCAGTGGCGGATCTAGGTATTTGAATTCAAAGTAACAATATTTGAAAAAAAATTTGAAGGACTGACAATTCCTGGAAAATAAAATTCCCGACTCTTTCAAATTCCCGAATTGGGAAATTCCCGAATAATAAAATTTTCGAATATGTAATAAAATTTCTGATTAATAAAATTCCCGAACAGTTTATGATATCACCGAAATAGATAATTCCCAATAGTTTATAATATTGCCGAATTTAAAACATTTCCGACAGGAAATTGCCAAATTATAAAATATCCGAACTAGAAAATTTCCGAATTTAAACAAATATAATAATGAAATATTTTTATCGAGAAAACAATTATTTTCAATGTTTAAAGTTTCTAAAATTATTGGTTGACTTTGAAATAACGATAATTGAAAAATATATATTTCTAGATGGAAATTGTCTTCAAATATTGTTATTTTAAATTCATACAATAATTTTAGAAACTTTGATCAGAAATTTTTTTTTTTTTACAAATATTTGATGATTGTATTTTTAATAAATAATATTGATTGAAAAACATTTTTCCATTGTTTCGGGAGTTTTATAATTCAGAAATTTTCCAGTTCGGATATATCTTATAATTCGGCAATTTTCTATCGGGAATTTTCAAATTCGGTAATATTATAAACTGTCGGGAATTTCCTATTTTGGTAATATCATAAGCTGTTCGGAAATTCTTTATTCGGGAATTTTCCAGTAAGGGAAGTTTATTACATATTCAAAAATGGTATTATTCGGGAAATTCCCAAATCGGGAATTTAAAGAGTCATGAATTTTATTTTCTAGAATTTTTCAGTGGTTCAACAATTTTCATCAAAAAATATATTTTTTCAATAATTCTTATTCAAGATTCACGCAGTAATTTCAGAAACTTTAAACATTACAATTTTTTTGATAAAAATATTTGATCATTGTATTTTTATTAAATAAATAATATTCATGAAAAACTTTTTTCATTTGTCTAAATTCGGGAATTTTAAAATTGGGGAATTTTCTAGTTATTTGGATATTCTATAGAATATGGCAATTTCATCGGATTTCATTATTCGGAGATTTTCTAATTCAGGAATTTTACAGTCTCGAGAATTTTTCAGTCTTCCCGATTTTTCAAGATAAGTGTACATATTTGGATATTATTTTTCATTTCGAGAAAGCTATTTAATTAAATAATAAAATCATTACACATTTTTTATGGATTTTATCATTTAAATGAATAGTTTTCAGAAAATAAAGAATAATATCCAAATACACTCATGGTGAAAAACCATTTTTTTCTGAGTTTTGAAAAAATAAAATTTTGTCCCAATGCAATTGGTATTATTGTTCATCCCTCAGCTTGCAGGCATCTTTGACTTCATCTATATCTAACCTGAAATACCTGATAGAATATACTTAAATTTCCATCAATATTCTTGATAAATATTTATTTAATATTTTTTTTAAATAAAATTTTACGACTCAGAGTGCCCTCATACGTAACAAAAATTCTGAGTTCAAAAAATTATTCAAAAAATGAAATGTTAAATAATAATAATTTGAAGCATGAAATAAGGTCGATAGAAGTTGTAGTTGTTCAGAAATCATCTTTAAGCTTAAAAATATGGTTAAGATCATAGTAAATATGGCGACTTTTTCGAATGCTGTCGAGTGCTTCATTGACAGTCATCAAAAATATATAACCATTCGTCCGCGATAAGTGCAATTATTTTTAAAAAAGAATGGTAATAAGTGCAATGTCTTTAAAAATCTCGTGTCCTGAAGACACTGTTCTTTGCACTGCTGTGAACTACATAGCAGAAGACGCTTTTTTACTGACTGACAAATTATTCCGAGATGGTTTAAAAACACGGAATTATCTTAATTTCATGTAAAGTTTATCCGACAAGGTTAATTTTTCTTGCAGCGAAACTTTTGTCGGAAATCGATGTAAAGTTTATCTTCTGTTTTTTCTGTGATTTTTGTAATTATACACTTAAAAAAAAGTGATGAACCGCTTTAGAATGTTCACATCAAGTTCGTAAATTCTATCACAAAGTTCGCAGATTATTTACTAAAATACATCAATATCCGATGAATTTCTCTCATAACTAGCTACTAAGTAGTTCGTGCCTTTTTTACAGATACATTTTTTCCCGTGTACACTGTAAAAAAAAAGTACCATTTCAAGGCTGATTTCCGGTATTGAAACAGTCCTCCAAAAATATAGTTTCGAGTGGCTCTATTCTAATGCCACTTTATTTTGATGCCACAAAACGTTTTAATACAACTTTTTTGGATCGAAAGAGGACCGAAGTGAGAATCAAATTTTGTCTGTTTCAAATGTTTTCTGTTTCTCTTAAGCATGGAGTTGCAAGAAATTGAAACAATTGCCCTGTGCATTATTTTAGTTCGCTATAGTACGTACCACTTTTCAATCTGAAGGTAGCAAAGTAAAATAGCACGAACGAAGGCTTCATAAAAAGACGATTTGGTATTATAACAGGACGCTAAAAAAATGATGATCAATTAGAATGAAACCATAGTTTTTACAGTGTAGTTTTGAAATTGAAATTAAAATAACTGTAACAGAACGGCTCTATAAAAGAAAGATCGTCCAACTCGGCAATATTCTGAATACATTAGGTAAGAAGTTGTATTTATCTCTAATATGATGTTTTTCCCGTTCCGCTCTGTAATCCATGATTTGCCTCACAATCTGGAATATTGTTGAGAAATTGTGCTCAGTGCTCTGAGGTCTAAGCTCTCACAGTGAACTGTAAAGTAAGAGATGATTGAATACAACTACTGCATGGCAATATAAGTATAAGAGATGCCCATTGCCCATTGCCCAGCCCAGCCCAGCTTTGAACATTAATCGGTGCTCGTCAGCTAAGAAATCAGTCGCTGATGCGTATCTTTCTCTGCTTTATAATACTTTTACCTCGACACACAAACACGTGCATCACTTGCCATATGCTCATTCAAACGTGCGTGATGAAATACAGTAAACTTAGGTGTGTCCCGTGTGAAGATCCTCGAGGATACAATATACATGCATGCATATAGTCGTTCATAAAGAGTAAAGAGCTATAGTAGAAAGTTTATAAGATTTACATTTTTTTCTAGTTTCCATATATACGTCGCAAACTACTCTCTGGAAAATCTTTCTGACCTTACCACAATTTTACGACATGACAGGGATTACAGCGAAAAAGGAGCTCAAAAAAAGAGCAATAGGATGATTTTCACACGAAAAAAGGGGAACATTTATTTTTATATGTCGAGAAGGACAAACAATCTTTTTATAAGAAATGTTATATTTTTGAATAATTTTCAATGATTTTTCAATGATTTCCACTATTAGAGAATTTATTTTTAAAAATTGGATATACTTTTAGGTCGTTGAAAATCCATTTACAGTGATATAAAAAAATCCGAGAAAAAATAAAGTTAGTTTAATACACAATTTTGATATGTTTAACATAACAATATAACATATATGTATGTATGTATGTATGTATGTATGTATGTATGTATGCATGTATGTATATATATATATAAGGGACCATATTTAAATTACGTAACAGCTTACGATTTGTTACGGAAGGGGGAGGGGGACCTTCACTCATGTGCGTGATTCTTGCAAAAACTTTCTCTTGAAAATTATCTTTTTAGTTATAAATTTTATCATTTGGTTGAAAATTTAATAATTTTCTTTAAATTCATATTTTGTTGCTGATAAGTAAACTGGAATCTTTTTTTGGATGAAAAATATTTTTTCTGAAAATTTTTCTTTTTAATTTAAATGTTCATCTTTTTTAGTAGAAATATTGCATCTTTCTTGAACCAAAATGCAACTGTTTTGTTCGAAATTCAACTATTCCCTAGAAAATTTACTTTCTGTTGAAAATTTTTATTTTTCTGTAGAAAAGTCTGAAGAAATCCTTTTGGATGAAAATTCAACTCTTCTTTGGAAAATTTGTCTTTTTTATTTAAAAATTCACCTGTTTTAGTAGAATTTTTATTTTTCTTGGACAATGCAACTGTTTGTTTGAAAATTTAACAATCTTGTTGAAAAGTCATACTTTTCAGTGAAAAATTCGACTATTTAGCAGGAAATTAACTTATAGTTTACAATTCTTATTTTGGTGTTGGAACGTGAACTGGAACCTTCTTTAGATGAAAATTTAACTATGTTTTTCAAGTTTTTTGTTAATTCAGCTGTTTTTAAAGAAGTATTTAACCTTTCTTGAATAAAAATGTAACTGTTCGGTTGAAAATTCAACTCTTTTTTTGAAAATTTGTTTTTCTGATTTCAAAATTCACCTGCTTTATAGCAGAAAGTTCTTACTTTTTGGTTAAAAATTCTACTGTTTTGTTGAAAATTTAACTATTATGTAGAAAATTTACTTTTCCGATAAATTTAATATTTTGGTGTTGAAAAGAGAACTGAAATCTTTTCTGGATGAAAATTCCATTATTAAAATTTTTTTTTAATTCATCTGTTTTAAGAGAAATTTCATCTTTTTCGGATAAAAATGCAACTGTTTATTTAAAAATTTAACTATTCCGTAGAAAATTTACTTTTTGTTTAAAATTCATATTTTTGTGTTAAAAAGCTTTTCTGAATGAAAGTTCAACTTAAAAAAAAATTGACCTTTTTTTATTATAAATTCATCTGCTTTGGTACAAATTGCATCTTCCTTGGATAAAAATTTAACTATTTGATAGAGAATTCAACTATTTCGTTAAAAATTCAACTTTGAAAAAATTGAAAAAATTAGTCTGTTTGAAAGAAAAATTAAATTTTGTTCGTAGAAACTTATTTTTTCTTTAAAAATTCATATTTTGATCCTGAAAGGTCAACTGGAATCTTTTTAAACAGAAAATTCAACTATTTTTTCATCTTTTTAAGAGTTTTATTTTTAGTTGAAAATTCATCTCTTTGGTTGAATTTTTGACTATTTTGTTGAAAATTAACTTTTTTAAATTTTAAATTCAACTACTTGGCTTGAAGTTGAACTAAATTGTTAAAAATGTATTCTTTTAATTGAAGGCTTATGTCTTTGGTTCAAGATTTACCTTCTTAGTGGAAAAGTATTTTTTTTTTAATTAATTTTTTAACGGAAAATGTAAATTTTCCATTTTTTAAAATTGATCTTTTTTAGTTGAAAATTCTCCTTTTTGTTTGAAAAAATATTCATTTTCTTGGTTTAGAATTTCATTTTTTTTGGGTAAAAATGCATCAGTTTCGTGGAAAAATAATTTTTTGCTGAAGTCATAATTTTTGTTTGTAAATTTAATTTGTGTAGAGAACATTCGTCTTTTAGCTTGAAGTTCAACAATTCAGGAAAAATTTTCCTTCCTCCGTGAAACATCTTTATTTGTTGAAAATTCGTCTTTTTGATTTTAAAAAACATTTTTTTTTAATTTCATGTTTTTTTGATTGAAATATAAACAATGACACTTTTTGTTGGGAATATATATGTTTAGTTTGAAAATTCAACTATAATGATAAAAATTTAATTATTTTGTTTAAAATTCAAGTATTTTGTTAAAAAGCCAACTTTTATACTAGAAAAGATATTTTTTTGTTTAAAATAAATTAATAACTTTTCAATTTGTATCTAAAATACGGTTTTATTCCGTTTATAAAAGATTCTATGTTAAAAGTATTTCAAGATTAAAATGCTGGTGTTGGAATATTAATGATCAAGGAAAATGAAAAATTAGACAATGAAAAACAAGTGAATTTTCAAAATGAAAGGCCCCTAATTATAAAACAGAAAATAGGTAAAATTTTGATTTTACACCGGTCGATTGAGGACTGCATCATTTTAACATTATATACTGTAAATGTTCCGTAAAATTTGTGAAAAATATGTGTAAGATATATTTTCGATTTACGATACTCTAATGTAACAATACTTTTACTTATGAATAATATATAAATAAGTAATTATTTTATTTAATTGAGTAGCCCATTCCGCCCCAGGCATGGGGCGATATGAGCGAAGCGCACTACTTTTTTATTTTCATTTTTAATTCCACATATACTTATTTACTTTTATCTTGACAAAATCATGATTAAAAATGTTTGTAGAATGTATATGACAACTTAATTTTAAGCAATGAGTAAGCAGATTTTACTGATGTGAAAGAGACAAATATGCCCATCTCGCCCCATCGTACCTTACTATAATCAATACTTTCAATGTAAATTTAAAGCTACACTCTTCAGTAGAGCGAAGTAAAAATGTTAAAATTAATCGAAT
>CAKNXH010054254.1:27439-39030 GCA_932178445.1 Andricus quercusramuli
TTTTATGTTTTTATAAAGAATATTGTTACTAAGAATGTTTTTAACTGTTTTTTTATACTCATCTCTATTAGCTGCAACAGTTGAATTCTCCTTTTCGACTTTTAAAAAGATTAAATCTTAACGTTCCTTTTAAAAATTTCCAACTAAGCCAAAAATCAAAACTTGACCACATAATTATAAATAAGAGAATCAGTAATATTGAAAACAGTTTTGGTGGCTATTAATAATTCATTCTTAGTTTGTTTTTTTTTTAGTTATGATTTAAAATCAGTTTTTCCGTAATGCAATCTAAAGCAAGATCTAGTGGGATGCTATCCAAAATTGACACAATATCTAAGGAAACCATTGAATGGGTTTGAGGTACATTATTGTTTTTCAGAATATCTTTAAGTTTCCAACTATTTTTAATAAATGAGTTGTTTATAGGAACTGATCTTAAAATATTTGAAATTTATTTGAATAAATTGTAAGTAGGAGAATCAACTATAAAAACAAGCAGTTTCCAAGTCAAATTTGATTTAGGAACCGCCTAATAGCAATATCATGACTTTTATTTTCAATTGTTGGAACCATACTAGTTTTTATGTTTTTATAAAGAATACTGTTACTAAGAATGTTTTTAACTGTTTTTTTATACTCATCTCTATTAGCTGCAACAGTTGGATTGTCCTTAACGACTTTTACAAAGATTAAATCTTAACGTTCCATTAAAAAATTTCCAACTAAGCTAAAAATCAATACTTGACCACATCATATATGAATAAGAGAATCAGTAATATTGAAAACAGTTTTGGTGGCTATTAATAAATCATTCTTAGCTTTTTTTTTAAGTTATGATTTAGAATAAGTTTTTCTTCAATGCAATCTGATGCAAGATCTATTGGGATGCTATCAAAAATCGACATAACATCTAAGGAAACCATTGAATGGGTTTTAGGTGCATTATTGTTTTTCAGAATATCTTCACGTTTCCAACTATTTTTAATAAATGAACTAGTGTTTATAACTGGTTTCAAAATATTTGAAATATATTTGGATAAATTCTAAATAGGAGAATCAACTTTAAAAACAAACAGTTTCCAAGTCAAATTTGGTTTAGGAACCTTTAGGAGAGCAGAAGCTTTTGCTATGACACATTGTAATATATTTCTCAATAATTAACTTTTGTGAGTAATGATCAAGAAAAAGTATCTTTATGAATCTTTCTCAAACAATATCATCTGCCAAGAACTGTGTCTTCGGAATTTATATCAGCATCTTATATCTTTTCCGAAAAGTCCATTCTTTCTCCAATTGTCTAGAATCTTGAAAGTGTCTCATCTCAATTGTTTCAACGGATTTTCATTCAATAAATCAAAATTATCACGATTGGAAAGTAAATCCTCCATATCCCTAATATAATCTGATTTCTTCATACAAACTGCAATATTGCCTTTATCAGCATTCATGCAAATCATATCAGGGTTGTTTTTGAGAAAATCTTTCGCTATCATGAAACCTTCAGAAATTTTACGATCAACACTACTAATGTGCAAACAATTCTTATCAACAAAGCTCTTTGACAAGTGCAAATAAACCTTGTTTCGGAAATCTTGCTGATCTATTGGAATTTTGTGTATACTTGATTCAACATCTATGACTATTTTCATCTTTTGTTCCGACTTACTTTTTATCAAATGGTTACTAAAACCTTTATCTAATCTGAGAATATCTGTAACTGAATCAGGAATTTGAATATCTGCCAAATTTGCAAACCAAGGATCCCTATCTTCTTCTAAAATATTGTGTAAATTAAAATTTTGCTCTCGAACATTAGTTTGTTGATCAATCGATATAGAATGTTTGTTCTCCTGTTTTTTATCATTGTTTAAAAATCTTCGATTAAGGAAAATCTGATGTTTTTAAAGATCAATGACTTTATCTTATTGTAATCATACATCTAATTCACTTCTAATTCCAGACGTTTTTACTTTTAAAAAATCAACATGTTTTAAAACATCCTTGATTATAGCAAATTGTTGTTGTCCAAATTTGATCGTTGGATTCTTGTTTTATTTTCAAGAATTCTATAAATTATTTTTACCTGGTAGAATTTGAAAACACATTCAAATGAGGAATATTTTACATACAGTAATCTAAATATAAACTTTCGATCAAAAATGTTCTTTCAATATGTACCTACTACATTCAGTCAAAGCCAGAGGCCTTAAAAATGTATCAACTCTGGAAATGCATCCCGCTTGTCTAAAAGCAGCAAATTTTAATGAGCACTCAAATGAGCAGAAATCAAATCTGCTTGCAAATGCACAATAAATATCCCTCTCAGCTTCAAAGGAGTCCTCTCTTGTTGCAGATTGGATATCAAATATGCCGTTTCATCCACTGAAGAGCAGAGAAGAGACGATCTAAAGAAGAAGTGAACCTTCTGCTCTGGATTTGAAATCCACAGACGAGAGAGGACGAGGGAGGAAAGGCAATTTATTTTAAACGAATGGCAAAGTGGCATACGTGAAAAATATTTATGGTCGTCATATTTCCTGAACGAGGCCGCGCCTTGTACTACGCGTAATTACTATATCGCTGCCCGAGATCCGTACTTTTTTCCCGATTCGACTTTTTTCCCATTTTACGACTCTACAGTCTACGTTTACAATCGAGTTCACCGGATTATTATATTTCCAACTGAAACCAATTGTTGGCCGCTTTCCGCGAATTCGAACGGTGTGGTATTAAATTATACTACTTTATATTATACTACTGTTTTTTAAATTTTTTTTTAGAAAATCTGAAAATAATCTATCAGGTCGAAGAAACGACTGTTTTTTGCCTTTTATATCGATAAGGATAATAATGTAACGCGAAGGAAGCTTGTTTTATGGAGAGATAAAAATGTATAATAAAGACAATGCGCGTTTCCTTATTATTACCGCGGACGTTAATAGATTTTTCCTTCTAGAAGCTTCATAAAAAGAATTTATAACGTTGGTCATTTTAGCATTATTGAGATTTAAAATTGTATTCGTGTTGTTATGCGGATTGTTAAATGGAGATTTGAATAAAGCATGAATCACTGAAGCTTCATTGAAAAACATCTTAGAATTATTTTTATTTCCAAAGAGACGAATTTTCAACAAAAAGAGTTCAGGTTTCAAGCTAACAAGTCACATTTTTTAGAAAATAATTGAGTTTTAAACCTTAAAAGATGAATTTTCAACCAAATTAATTTTTAATCCAAAACAGGGACAAATTTTCAACCAAATAGTTGAATTTTCATCTAAAAGAGATAAGTTTTCAACCAAAAATGGAATAATTAAATTTGAATTCATAAAAAAAGAAGATTTTTACAAAACAGTTGAATTCTGAACCAAAGAGATGAATTACAAACAAAGAAGATTAACTTTAGACCCAAAAATAAGAATTTTCTACGAGGGACATGCATTTTCAAATAAATAGTTGAATCTTCAACTTATAAAGGATGAATTTCCAAAAAAAGTTGAAAAACTAAACTTTCAGAAAAAAATTTCTACAAAAAAAGTTGAATTTTCAACAAAAAACTTAATTCACAATAAAATAATGGAATTTTCCGAACAATACACATTACGAATCTTCAACAAAAAAATGAATTTTTAAGAAAACAGTTTAAATTACAACCGAAGAGTAGAATTTTTAACGTAAAAATAATAATTCACAACCTAAAATGGTAATAGTTGATTTTCAAACAAACAACAAATGAATTAAAAATTGAAACAAGTTGAATTTAACTATAAAAAGTAAATTTTCAACAAAATAGATTAATCCTCAGCTAAAATAGATTAAATTTCAATCACTTACATTTTCATTTAAAAAATTGATTTTCTACCGGAAAAGACAACATTTTCAACAAATTACATGAATTTTCTATAAAATTTTGGAATTCTCATAAATAATTCATAATTTTCATAAATAAATTAATTTAAAATTTTCATCAAAAAATGTAATTGTTGGAGGTTTTACAAAAAAAAAAAAAAAAAAAATTTTAGATTAAATCAGTTGAATTTAAGTATAAAAAGCAAATTTTCAACAAAATACATGGATCTTCACCTAAAGTGGATTATATTTCAATCCGTTACATTTTTATTTAAAAAATTCATTTTCTACCAAAAAAGACCAAATTTTCAACAAATGACATGATTTTTTGAATTTTCGAGACAAAAATATAGATTATAAATCGTCCAGAAGGTTGAATTTTTAACAAAAAATGTAATAGTTGAGATTTTACAAACAAAAAAAGTACTGTTTTTACTCTTCAATAAAATGTATCAATATTATAGGTCAATCGACGATTCGTCTCGAATCAATACATTTTTCTATTTTCGCATCAACTGTAAATTATGAGAATGGGAACATTTTTACCATAAAAATCGATATTTAATATAATACAAATGACCATAACTTTCTTACTCTTTGACGGAATGTTGAGAAATTATAGGTCAATCGATTCGTATCGAACCAAGGAATCTTTTATGTTCTTGCATGAACTTTGAATTATGCTAATGAACAAGTTTTAGCATAAAAAACACTATTTTCAAATATTATGCATTACCATAGCTTCCTTATACTCTTAGAAAAAATATGATAATATTAGAGGTCAATCGATGCATTTTTTCTATTCTCGCGTCAACTTTAAATTATGAGAATGAGAAAAATTTTACTATACAAATCGATATTTAATACAATATAAAATATAAATGACCATAACTTTCTCACTCTTCAATGAAATGTTGTGATATTATTATAGGTCAATCGATTCGTCTCGAAACGAGGAATCTTTTGTATTCTTGCATCAACTTGGAATGATGTTAATGAAAAAAGTTTTATTATGAAAAACGGATTTTTAAAATATTATGTATTTATAGCTTCCTTACTCTTCATGAAAGTGTGTCAATATTATAGGTCAAGCGATTCGTCTCGAATTAACACACTTTTTGTATTCTCACATCAACTTCATATTATGAAAATGCGGAAATTTTTACTATACAAATCAATATTTAATATAATGTAAATGACCACAACTTTCTTACTCTTTAATGAAACGTTGTGATATTGTAGGTCAATCGATTAGTCTCGAACAAAGGAATCTTTTATATTCTTGCATCGACTTGGAATTATGTTAATGAAAAAAAGTTTTACCATGAAAAACCGACTTTTAAAATATTATGCATTCATAGCTTCTTTACTCTTCAATCAAACGTATCAATATTATAGGTCAATCGATTCGTCTCGAATCAACACATCCTTTCTATTCTGACATCAACTTTAAATTATGAGAATAGGAACATTTTCACCATAAAAATCGATATTTAATATAATATAAATCACCATAACTTTCTTTACACTTTAATGAAATGTTGTAATATTGTAGGTCAATCGATTCGAATCGAACCAAGAAATCTTTTATATTCTTGCATCAACTTTGAATTATGTTACTAAAAAAAGTTTTACTATGAAAAACCGATTTTCAAAATATTTTGCATTCACAGCTTCTTTACTCTTGAATAAAATGTATCAATATTATAGGTCCATCGATTCTTCTCAAATCAACACATTTTTTTATTTTCGCATCAACTTTAAATTATGAGAATGGGAAAATTTTACTATATAAATCGATATTTAATATAATATAAATGACCATAACTTTCTTACTCTTCAATGAAATGTTGTAAAATTATAGGTCAATCAATTCGTTTAGAGCCAAGGAATCTTTTATATTGTATGCATCAACTTGATGAAAAAAGTTTGACTATAAAAAATCGATTTTTAAAATATTATCAACTGCTAAAAAAAATCTGTGAAATATTTACAGAAATCCGTCGGTCAGTTTCAAAATATTAGTAGTGAAAGTAAGCCTTGCAAATTTCATCAATTTATTTGCAATCGTTTTTTATGTTATCGTGTTGGCAAAAAAGTGTATTTTTTTAGTATAACATTGTGTTGGAATATTTATAAATTGAAGAACGTATAATAAAATCCATAAAATTTTTCGAAAATGTTACCATTAAAAAGTTTGAAAGCTTTTCAAATTCTTTAAAATAATACAAATCCTTGGAAATTCTATGCTAAGGATTCCCTTGGAATTTTTTGAACTCCTTTTAAATCCCTGGAAATCTTTCCAATCTTAAAAACTTCTTCAAAAAAATTGGATAGAACAGCCATTTTTCTAACATAAAGATATTTAAATTTTCTTCTGCTGAGATTTTCTTTAAAATCTCTACAAAAATAAGGTATCTAAATTTTTTGGACAGGTTACAGGCTTTCTAATGTTCCGAATAATTTAATTCTGCAGTTAAGTATTCAATATCTTAATTGATTATTTTCTCAAGTATAAAAGTTAAAAATTTGGTATGAAAATCGGGGCTCCGCATAATTGATTGCCACTCATTCAAAAAAAATTCTGAATTGTTCAATAAAAATAATCTGAAAGATTAAAGTCTTCTGAATTCAACAATATGATCACTTTCAGCCTGAAAAATTATTGTGATTGGTTAAAGGGCAAAACGGCCCAAAAAACAGAATTTTTTGGCCTCCTTTTTCGAGCATTGACTCTCACCTGTTCCCACCTGTGATGTGAGTGCAGTGCAATAATTAAATTTATGTTAAGACCATTCTTAGGCAAGAAATATTTTTAATTTTTTAATTTTCTTGATAATCTTGATCAGTCTTGGCGCATGGGAGGCCCAGCAGGACAAGTGGTAGAAAAAAGTACCTTCGATGACAATAGCAACTCCAGAAGCAAGCCAACTCTGCTCAACAGATGTGAGTGAAGGAAGCAGGGCCGTTGCTACTAGAGAAATTTTTTTAACGGGTTCCAATCAAAAGACTTTTGGCCCTGACTTAAACAAATTTTACAAAAAAGTACAGAGAACTAAAACTATTTTCACAGGAATCTACAAATAAAAAGAATAAATTACAACCAAAGTTACAGGAAAGTTCAAACTTTTTTCCATTATTGAGACGAGTTTTATACTTTTTTTTGTATTTTTTTTGTACATTGTTTTATTTTATTGCAGTTTTAATTTTCTACAAGAATTTACAACTACAATAATCTACAGGAATTAACAGGTTTGGCAGCCAAAAAGTTCTTCTTTTTCGACTTAGGTCTTCTTAGGATGACAAAAACGTAAAATATTAGAGTGAGATAATTTTAAATTAGAATGTGTAGAATATTAAAAGATAATAATGAATAATCATTATAAAAAAAAAATTGTCGTTTGGTGTTTTTTTCAAATCTATAGCAATCGATTGGGCACCATATACGTAATTTAAAATTATTTCATTGCAATGTTCTCAATATTTCTCACCCTAGGGCAAAAAAAGAACAACTTTTTGACTGCAAATTAAAATTACACAATTGAGAAATTTTTTTTCTCATTGATCACGGTAATTGAAATTAAAAGATTCGAACTTTTGAAGATAACAATTTTTACAGTTAAAGTTATAAAAACTGAACTGCAAATTAAAACACTCAAAGTGGAATACTTTTGAATTAAAATTTTTTTAATTATAATTTAAAAAATGTGGATTCAAACGTTCAATAATTTTCTCGATTAAAATTAAAAGTTTTTTATTGAAAATTTCTTAATTAAAAGCCGTGAAACTGCAAAATTTTAACTTTGATACATTGTACAGTTAAAATATTTGAAGATATAGAAATCCACGCTATCTTTTTCAATGCTATGAATTGAAAAATGAATAAAAAAATGTATTTTCAAAATTATTTAAAAATTTTCATATTATTTTTTATTTCCTTGAAAATTTCTTTTAAAAATCATAAAAAAATTTTCCAGGGATTTAATAATTTCATTATCTTGGAACACGAACTTTCCCTACAATTTTTTGTAAATCCTGCAAAAGTAAGAGAAATCACCTTAAAATCATCCAGATTCTTTCTTGCAAATTTTGGAAATCTTATTAAATATTCTTTTAAAATTAATTTTTCAAAAAAAAAATATTATATTTATATATATATAATTTAATTGAATATAATTTATTTATAAAATTTATATTTTCAAAGTATAATATTATAAATTAATTAATTATTATATTATTATTATGCTAATTATTATGTAGGTTATAAATTTTGTGTTCGACATCTTCAAAAATCCACATTGTATTTTAAATGTTTTGAACTTTTTTCACGTTTTAAATTATTTAAGAATATTTTCACAACTTCGAAATATATTTTAAACTTGTTCGATTATTTTCCAAATTAATAATTGTTTAATTGGCATTTATCATTCAACGAATTTTCTTCAATCTTTTTAAATATTAAGATTATTTATAATATTTTTTATAATTTTATATTTATAAAAATATTTTAGTAAGATTTTTTACCAAAAATCGAAATTTCCACCAAAATATGAATCTTCGACCCAAAAATGTATGTTTAAGAAAGTAGTTCAACTTTTAACAGAATGTTTAACATTTTCTGACTACCAAAAATTTAATATAAAAAATAGTAGAATTCATTTAAAAAATACGATTTTTCAACAAAATAGGTTATTTTTCAACCAAATTATTGAGTTTTTAAGTAAAAAGACCAATTTTTACAAAACAGTTGAATTTGCAACCAGTACATATGAATTTTTGACAAATAAGTTATCTGTCAAAAAAATAGATGCAAAAGTAAAAAAATTTCCTCAAAATCACCCTGATTCTTTTTTCAAAATTTTGGAAATTTGATTAAATATTCTTTAAAAATTAACTAAAAAAATATAAATGTTAATTTTTCTAGCAATTTTGATACAAATTTTTTATTTATTTAAAACCTTAAAAATTCTTAAAAAGCTTACAAATTTTGTGTTCCGAATTTTCAAACATCTGCATTCTGTTTTAAATGTTTTTGAATTTTTTCACGCTTCAAATTATTTTGTAATCTTTTCAAAACTTCCAAATATATTTTAAACTTATTCCATTATTTTCCAAATTAATAATTGTTCAACTGTCATTTATTTAGCAAAAAATTTTTTCAATCTTTTAATTTTGCTCTCAGTATTCATTTTTCAAACAAAAAAAAAAAAATAATAATTTTAAATCTTTTCAGAAAACTTAAGACTTATTTCAAACTAGGTTTGGATCTTTTCAAAACTTGTAAATATTTTTTAAACTAACTCGAATTTTTATTTTCAAATCGATAATTGTTTAATTGTTATTTATGCATAAAAGTTCAATGATTTCACTTACATATTGAAAATTTATTAGATGTAATTAAAATTGTACCGTTTAAAGTTTTAATTTACCACCCTCAAATATTAATAATTCAAGGCTTTCTATTTAAAATAATTTAGTTGAAAATTGTTTAGTGTTTAATATTTGATTTACAATTGCTCATTTCAAATGAGCCAAAAAACACGAATTTTCAACAAAAAAATTAAGTCATAACAAAAATGCTTCAACTTTTAACCGAATTTTAACCAATAAAGATAAATCCTCATTGATAAAAATAATACATGGTTCGATATTTCAACAAAAAAGATGCTGAATTGCAATTTTTATCAGAAATGATGTAGGGGAGAGTCACCAGTTGTGGGCACTCTCCGGTTGTGGACACTCTCCGGTTGTGGGCACTCTCCGGTTGTGGGCACTCTCCGGTTGTGGGCACATCTGTGTAACAACTGTCAGAATACAAATATGCTTTTCGAGGTGGTATCAACGTAAATAGAAGATTACATGAGCTGCGATCATATTGAAAAAATATATGAAAATTAACGCATTTGTAATTTACCAATATTTTAAAACTGCGATAAATCAAAGTAAATAATCTCAAACAGGTGAGTGTTATCGATATTTCTACTGTATTTTCGTTGTGATTTAAGATGTCTCATCGGTTTATATGCAAGTCATGAAACATCACATTTTCTTGATGCACCGATAATGGTCGTGAATTCCGGTTGTGGGCACTTAAATGTAACCGGTTGTGGGCACATTTTTTTCATTTAAAGCGTCTGCTTGACTTGAAAACTGTCAGATATCATTTATGCCGACATAAAATATTCCATTAACGTTTTATCGTATTTTAGTTATAATTTTAGTTTACGTATTTTAGCCATGACAACGCCAAAGACGTCAACTACCGAAGACAAATACCTTTTTTCATATTTTTTCCACTAAAGGCCTTCAAAATGAATAAACCTTGGAATTCTTTAGAATTAGGTGCGTTTTCCTTTAACTATATCCATTTTCAGCGAATTTTCCAAGGGTGCCCACAACCGCTTACGATTTTTTTTTGTGCCAAAAATTAAAATTTCACAAAATTGATCATAACATTTTTCTAGTTGACGGAATCAATGTACTTACTTCAGCAAAAAGTTAGCTAAGGCCTCTAGCTTTCCAATGAGATGCATATCCCCGCATAATATAGTCTCAAACGGAAATTAAGTGTCAAAAACAAAACTGTGCCCACAACCGGAGACTCTCCTAATTTCTCGTAAAAAAATTTTTCCATCCGGGCAATTGGTTAAGAATTGTTCAATATATCATAGCTCTCTATGTGTACATAATTTTCCCACGCCACCCCCTCCAGGTAACCTCCCCGCATCCACACCTGTCATAGATTTCGTCAATTCTTTCCGAAAGTTGGAAAGATTTAACGAAATTTGTCCGTGTAATATGCGGATGTCATTAGAATTTAGAAAGGGGGAGATGATCATTTCCTATGCCATTAGTTTAACAAGCCGCAATGCGGTCTCGCCGTGTCCGGATTACCCCGTACACTCTGTACACCCACAGGTGTCGTAAATATACATTTTCTGGTCGGACCGATTTATGCGGTACCCCGATGCACTTTACAGCTTAATAATGCATGACTGGTGCACGAGGTACGTGAGTTCAGGAACTTTTATTTTATTTCCTTCATCTCCCGGGGGCGGAGACAGGCTCACGATCTTCTTTCCATATGGGCGGACATCTGGGTGACACGTTTTTCCGTCCCACTACAACTGTTTACCAATTATCCCTGAATCTCTCACTACAACCGTAAATGCTTCTTTCTATTCCTTTCCCCTCACAATCTCACAATCTCACATTACTCCACTTGACTTAATCGGTAAGCCAGCCACTTATACTAAAAATAAAAAGGAAATGAAAAGTAGAAAAAATAGCTTATTTAGTATCTTCCGAGGCTGGAAAAAGCTATCTCCCATAGTTAGAAAACCCCATTAAAAAAAACATAAAGTTGATACTTTAGTGCTTTGGAAACGATGATGCTGTCTTAAGAGGATACACCGAAATATTTTTAACTGCCTTCTTTATTATGTCCTGATGAATTAAAATTTACTTGAAAATATGGACCAGAATCTATTTCAAAATCCGCATCCTCAACGTCTAAGCAGAGTGTCTAATGCTCATTTCAAAAAAATTCCACGATCTTTCCAGATTTTCCAGGACAAAAAAAATACATTCTTCCGAAATTTGTATACGCATCAAAAAATTTTATTCTATAGTAAAAAAAAAACATTTCTTTGGTAATTGTTTATTTGATCAAGGTGACAAATCATGACGCTACAATCGAAAATATTTTTTCGAGTGCAAGTTGAAAGGATTCTCCTTTTTTCAAC
>CAKNXH010054259.1:0-23038 GCA_932178445.1 Andricus quercusramuli
AAGCTGCGTGAACTAACCGAAATACACGGGAGATGCATAGGGCTGGGAAAATTTAGAAACGGTTTTTGCATAAGGCTTTAGTGACGAGTCTCTGAAAATTCCTACAGAAATTTCTAACAGTGCATCGAAAATGTTTAGTTTTCAAAAAGGAAGATTGCTTTTCAATAAATTACAAAATTCAAGAGAATATAATGTATTACCATTTCTCTCTTCTCTATTAGAGAAGTAGAGAGAGATGCAAAAATAACAGTCTGCCATTCTAGCTGTAGAACTTAGAACAGCGAACCAGTATCAGAAATAATGAATTCTCGGCTGTAGAGACCTCTCCTCTTATATTTTCGGCAGATGATCTTACTAGCGAGAAAGAACGATATTAGCGCGAACTGACGGATTAGTTCCGCCGCGCACATGCAGCCTCGCAGCTCGGGTATATTCAAATCAAATAAGTAACTCGTGTGATGTAAGTTTGATAATTCTATTTTTATCCTGCTTTCACTGTTTCATGTAACTAAAGTAAAGAGCTTTTAAATATAAATTAAGGAGGAATGACCCATATAGAACGATCCAGAAGTATGTGACTTTGGCATATTTTTGAACTAGGTCAATCCATTTCCCGAATATCAGACTTGGAGGGGGTCTAGCGATTTTATGGAAACTTTGTGAAACTTTAATGTTGGGTGTTTGAAGTTTCTGGTTAAAATAATTTTCAACCATTTTCAAAATTCAGGTAGTTAAAGGATTTTTAATTTTAATATCCGACTTTTTTTAACCTCCGTATCTCTTAAACCGTTGATTATATTGTAATCATGTTTGCAGGTGTAACGTATAATATACAGGACTTTCAAATGCATTCAAAAAACAGCCCGAATTTCAAAAAGAAGCTGAAAAAATCTAGAAAAACATTTTTGACTCCTCATATATTTATGCGCCGATAAAAAAATGTATGAAACGTTGTACCCTTCGGAAATATTAATTTTTAGTGTGGTCCCGCGACCTCTCCATCCACGCTCAAAGAACAGCACAGTGGAGCGAAATAAAAAAAAAATAAAGTTCAAAGTAACTTTTAGTACGCAATTCCTAACCGATTTTGGATTTTTTCTTAGAAAAGTTTATACTTAAATTTATAATTGATATGTGTTATCAATTTTTAAAATGTTGTTTAACATTTTATGTTAATACAGATAGCGAACAAATATTGACTTTTTTTTTTTTCTTCTATCTTTTGTAAAAAAAACTTGCCTACGCTGAGTATCTTTCGAAATTGATGCGCAGAGGTGTGTGGAAGCAAAACAAAATTTGGTAAGTTATGTTATTTATTATAAACAAATTATAATATCAAGTTTTTCAGCAAATTACAATATATAAACAAAAAATACTGACTATATGAATAATTGTTTACATAACAACAAAATTATGGTTTACGACCATTTTTACGTAAATAATTTGGCATGCCAAATATAGTTGTCAAATTTTATGATACTGAAGAATAACATTATTGCATTCACTCCGCTATCTTCTAACGTCACGTTAACCGGAAAATTATAATTGCAACAATTAAAATTTTTATTTTGCTGCTTTTATTTAAAGGACACTATGTGGTCGCTTTTATTCAAAGGACACTATGTGGTCACTATTATTCCATGACCGTTAGATTCACCCGGTCCGCGAGGAATCTGGGGAATTTCGACTGTTTGAACTAATTTCAAAGTGAAACTATAATATTAGAAATAACATTGATTAGTTTTCGTTGTTTATAAGCATAGAAATTACTCTTTCAGAGGACATTTATATCTATAAGTAAAACCCATTTCACTTATTTTTTAAATACGAGGGAAATTAAATTGTGCGCTATGTAGTCACCATAAAATATTACAAGGAATTTTAATAAACATAAAGTATTTTTTTGCAATAACATCCGAAATCGACTTGCAGGTCAATAAGAAAGAGGCATAATGAGGGATTTTTCAACGTGACTCAATCTGCGAGAAACATTTATAACTTCCCGAAAGGGCTTCTAATTAAATTTTTGGTGATAACATTGGGTGATGTCGGAGATAAATTTGAAATACCAATGAAACTGTACCAAATTCTTGCTTGACTTACCTAGTTGGACATACATCTTTGGTCTAACGTTTTCTTGCCAGGCAGCGAACACGATGCTCAGCATCGCGACGCTCCAACAGGAAGCGAGAAGAATCTGGGTGAGAAGTGTCGGATGCCGCATTACGGTGAGTCACGTGTCTCACACCGGCAAATGCTTGATAACAGAACTCACAACCCGAACACCGCGGTAATATGTTCGGCAGCACAAGGGAGGAAAACACAAAACTTCACTTGTCTTGCATCCGTTGGATGTGCACGTCCTTAGAGACGGTCGATAACACGATCGTCCAGCACATGTTCATTCTGACCGGTCGCGATGCGGTCAATCGTTCGACCCTTGCTAACGTACCCAGGATGACCGGAGCTGGTCGCTTGTTCGCCCTCTCGCGAACTCGCGAAACGCGATCACAACTCGCGGATGATCACGGTCACACTGACTATGCGACAGGTAACATAGGTCATAAGTTCTTTCAGCGCATGCGTTAACACTTGCGCCACTAGCACCGAGCCAGGATCTTGGATGCACGCACTGTGCGCATGGAGTGATTATAAGACTAAGTATGAGTGTGAGTGAGAAGATGGAAGAACAAATGGGGAAGAAAGAGTGGGGGGGGGGGGGGGGTCGAAAGGGACGATAGGGATGATGGTAAAAATGGAGAGAGTAGTAGGAACACCGACTTGCGCGCTGGTGAATGTCAACCCCTATGTATTATGTACAGTAGTATGTCCTTTTCGTGACTTGGTCACCTCTGAAACACCATTAACCTGAAATCAAAGATAATTGTCAAAAACATTGTATGATGAAGTGGGTAATTCGAGCAAATAACTTCGTTAAAAAATCAATATATAAGATATTATGTGAAAAATGATCTGGTTACGACAGGTTTTGGTATAATTACAGTTCCTGTAACAGATATAATAAGCCTAACGAAAGTGAATCTGTATTTTACAGTTTTACTAAAATTCTTCATATCTCTGTACTCACTACTGTGATGCTCTACACAAAAGTCGTAGCGCATCTAGTGTTCATAAAAATCTCTCACTCTGGACGTAATTGAGGGAGAGGTTGAGAAACTTGTCACACTCACAATTAGAGTTCTTTAAATCCTACAATTATTTCGTATTTATAAAGAATTTGTTCATTAGGTGGCGCATAAATTAGATCATTTATTTTTAACGAGGTTCTGGATTTATTTCCAGATATATAAAAAACCGTTTGTAAACCCGTTCCATATTCAGGCGCTCTAATAAATATTGGGTACCTGACTCAATAGCGGTGATCAATCTATTCTGGTTTCATATAATTTAGATAGGCCCTTCAATAGCGAGAGAGTCCTCTTCGCTGGTAATATGTTAATAAATGAAATATAAATCTCGCATACCATATGAAATCCCTCACTAAATAATAATCTTTAAAAATCAATTTTTAATATCTCGAATGCTTTGATAATTCTAAGCAATATTTTTAAATCCTTTCATATCAATTGGAAATCTGTTGAAATCCTTGGTAGCATCTTGAATCCGTTCAAAGCTTTTAAAATTCGTGGAATTCTTACGAAATCTTTTGAAATCCCCGAAAATCTTTAAAAATTCCTTGAAATCGTTTGAAATCCCGTAGAATCATTGGGACGGGCGTAGCCCCTATGATACTATTGGAATGTGTAATTGAATGATAAATGAAGCGATTTGATCAGAAAAACTTTGAAAATTATTGTTACTTTTGTTACTACGATGTCTCAAATATGGGTCTGTCACGATATCGGAATTATCATATTCAACTCACAGTTTAGGTATTTTTAAACATCTGTACGGCCAGAAACACTGTAAATAATTGAAATCGAATTGTTTTTAATTAATCAAAATATATTTACATATTTTTTTATGCCGACATAAGCTATTATGTCGACAAAAAAAAGGAGTTTCACGCACATCACCTGTCACTTGAGACACGAGGAGACGGGACGTTGGAAAGGGGTAGGGATTTGACCAACGTTATTTTTGTGACCAGTCTAAGGGGTGCTTTCCCGCAACCACAAGACGTTAGAAATGGTTAGGGGTTTATTCAACTTTATTTTTGTGACCATTACATATCTATTTTTTACTTTTGTGACATACATATCTCGATTTCCATCGATAGCCAAGGGCGTCCTTTCGTTTCATATCGTGACAGACCCATATTTGAGACATCGTAGTGAAAAAAGTAACAACAATTTAAAACTTTTTCCTTATCAAATCGCTTTATTTATTGTCCAATTAAAGATTCTAATAGTTTGCTGCAAAAAAAAAAATTTTTCCAGCCAAAACAGAGGTGACGCCCCTATTCTGCAATTGTACCCACTTTTTTTTCTTAGAGGGCAAGGATCCCCCCCCCCCCCCATTTTGTTCCAAATCCGAAAAAATAAAATCCCTATTTTTTGTTTTTTGATTTTTTTGATTTTAACTACTGCCGGTTTTGACTTGAAGTTTCCCATGTAAAATGCATGGGGAAAACTCACTTTTTGCAGTTTTTGAAATAATTGTTTAGGGTTTGAAAAAATATGACGGGAAAGTATGGAGGCTTGTAGAGAATAATCCAACGAAGAATTTCATGTATCGGAAATATGGGTTTGACGCCCCTAACACACCCCTATGAGTCCCTGAAAACTACCCTTGAAACCAAAAATATAAATTCTTCATAACAACGATCCTTTGAGCACTGTATTGTCATCTTCTTTTACATAAAATTATTTATATTGGTCTAGTGGAATATTAATTAACATTGCTTAATTAATTTTCAATTATTTAAACAAGTGGCATTTGTTAAAAAAAAATTTCATCGAAAATTCATTTTTTTCCTAAAAATTATTACTATTGGTCTCGTAGAATATTTATTAACAATAACTTATTAATTTTTAATTATTTAAACAAATGGAATTTGTTTACATAATTTTCTTTTGAATTTTTTTTTTTATTAAAGCTTATTATTATTTCTTCAGTGGAATGTTTACCAACATTTGTTAATTAATTTGCAAAGTTTTAAACAAATTCCATTTGTTTGAATAATTTTTCTTAAACATTTGTTTTTTTAAAGTTGATTATCCTCGTTTTATTAATTAATTGCAGTGATTTTTGTGTTTTAAATATGCTATATACGATTCTATAATAAACATCAACTTCGATCTCGTGTAATTTTTGAGAAAATCGAGAAAAAGCGGTCGAAAAGGAGTAAGTAATAGTGATATCAAGAAATAAAATATAGGCGTACATTTTAAATAATATCTTTATTAATTTTCATCAGATACTATATTATTTCGATTTTTTGTCATTTTTAAATCAAGTTCATGAAATGATTTTTTATCTGAACTTCCAAAGATATTTCTTTTTTAACACTCAGCCGACTATTGCAATGTTGACGTTCGGCATTTGTCGTGAAAAACAAGTGAACATACGACTCGTCGCATCGAGGAGAAAACGTTTGGTTGCGCTAATTTACGCGCAAATTCATTCGAAGTATTTTCAATTCAGAATTACTTCTAATTTTTATGTTATTTCATTATATAACAAAAACCGTAAATATTTTTTGAATAAAAAACGTTGAAATTGTATTCTGGCTTAAACATGCAGAATGTATTTTTCAAACTTTATTGTTACCATATTATTACTGTATTGAATAAATAGATAGTAAATGATAAATGTCGATAGTATTATGAAAATTTCACATTTCTTGTGTCATTAAATATAAAATAAATAATCAATTGCATAGGTCGAGGATAATAGGCTCACGAAAGCTAAGCACAAATTCAACCGCTGACCGCGCGGCGGCCACGTGGAACCAGCGCTCATGTTCAAATCGCTATATCTTTTTTTCTAATGCACATCACGAGCTGAAACTTTCCCAAAAACCTCTTAGAACTATATATTTTAATACTATATATACAGAAATTAACAATTCGAAACTTCCTCACTCAACTTTTTCAATCGAAAGTATAAAGTCGAAAAAACGAAAAAAAAATTTCCGAAATTTCCCACATGAACGGAGAATGCTTTGGAAATTTCGGACAACGTTTGTTGCTTTCAGAAATAATTCAAGAGTATGTCATTAAAATTTCGTAAAGAAATATTCATTACACGCATAGTTTCAGCGATTTGAACGGCGAAAATTACAAAATAATTTTTATCACATTTTTGCTTTAAAACTCGAATTTGACTATGTAGCCCCAACTTTAGAAAAAAATAAACATCATATTCGTATTCAGCACCCTCGAAAACATGAAGATAAATAGTTTTTAGCGACTAGGACGAGGTTGGTCGGTTATTCATTTTCTAAGCGACTTTTTGGGGGTGTTCCGCTCCTCTATATAGGATGCATATTTTGGGTTCAAATCGTAAAAAATAACATTGAAAATAAACAAATTAAATTTATGGAAAAACCACACAAGTTGCAATAAAATTAATAATAACAAAAATGTTTGTTTTTCTTATAGAATGCGCACTTTTTTAAATTATAAAAACAAGACAATGAAAATACGCCTGTTTCAATACTGATGCATATATTATGAATTGTAATAGCTTAAATTTATTGAAATGATACATTTTTTAGGGAAGTTGAGAATTAAATTTAATGCAAAATAAGGAAGAAATATTAAAGTAATCATGATAAATAAGATTTGTGCTTTATTTTGCATTATCTGAATCAGCAATCCCAGGCCGAGGTACATTGAGAAAAATGGATTATTTGAACTGGATAATAGAATTAAAGAATAATGTACAAGTGGCAGTGATGTGTAATGAAAAGAAATATAAACTTACCCATTTTCTAAATCCAAATCACGTGTGATTTAGCACTAATTATCATTTTATAACTCAATTATTATTATTATTATTATTATTATTATTATTATTTGGTAACATCTTCATATATTAGAAAAATATTCTAGATTATACGCGCTAATATACTTTTCTATACGGTGCTTAGCCTCTTTTACTTTCGTTTTTGTAGTCTTACTAGTAGTCTTGCGCGCGCCAGGGCGCGCGCCTACTGATTTTTTTATGTGAAAGAATAAACCAAATACTTATTTTTTCTATACTATTCATATTTGATTAATGTTGAAAAATATTGGTAGGTACAAAATAATGATTAGAAGGCACGAAACTCACTACAGGATGATGTACGTAGCCTCCAATACGGAGCTCCTTTTCATTTTTGTTCTTTGTTAAAGCTAAAGGATTAACAGGTTTCTCATCATTTATTTTTTGGTAAATTCTGCTATCGTTATCATCTGGAAAGAATTGTGAATATAATTTTAATTCAATTTATTATAATTGGCTCTTAAATTTGTCTAACACTTAACTTATTTGTAAATTATACCGCCGTAATACATTTTTTATTTTATAAATTAAAAGAAATGTTATTTCTAAAATAAATTGTAAATAATTCGTTATAACATGTACATGAGCATATAAATTTCAAATTGACGAATACTACGAATAATATTAATTTTCATGATTATATAAGTTTTACAAAGTTTAAAAAATAAATGATAAGTAGAATAATGGCAGAAACTACCAATCTTTCAATTTTTAAGGAATATGACAACAAATTTTTAAGTTGTCTACTTGCTCGGCAATTATTGCTTTCATACTCTATAGTAATCCATTCACCACTAATATTTTATCATGCATTGAGAGATGTAGTGAACTTTTTCTATGAAAAATTAATTTTCTAATTTTTATTGAAAATGATGCACGTTATTACGAAAAAGTAAAATGTATTTCAGTATAACTTTTTTATGCATGAACATTTTTATCGTATCTGTTGTTCACGTAAAAATGATAAAATTCTTCTATTATAAGAAGAAAATTATCCTGTCGAAAGAACTTTCCAGGCCTTTATAAAAGTTACAGTATTTTTCTTATTAAAAGCTAAATTAAACAAAAGCTTTTCAAAAATATATATTTTGTTTCCTTTTGCGAAAATCTGTTTTCAATTTTTTTGAGAATAATTTTTTGTAACGTTTCGCATAATTTACATTAAAAAAATATTTCTGCTTGATATATTCTGCGACTGTACTTGTAGAACATGTATAATTTTACACGGATTCTTTCTATAAAAAAAATGTATGTAAAATATTTGTCATAAAATGATCGAAAGTATAAAGTATAAATTTTACTTTTTAAATTCACATATGTTAGATAAGTAATAATACAGAAATGTTGCTCAAAGCATTTGGTTTACGTCGCCGGACTTATGTTTTTATATCTATTTTTAGTAAGCATTGTTTTCATCTCACAGTTTAATTTCTTATAAAATTCTTCCTCGTTATCATTGCTTAATTCTCGTGTTAAAATATAGATAATATCTTCCATGTGTAAAATTTAACTGCTCCATTTGTGGTTAAAAATTGACCTTTCTGGTTCTAAATTCAAATATTTATGCAAAAAAATTCGAAGCAAAAAAAATTAAAAAAAAAAAAAAAAAAATTGATTAGCATTTTGAACTCGAAAGTTCATTGCCTCACTACCCGATTCGGGTAGTGTTTCTAGGTGGATAAATACTACCAGTGTGGGTCCACCACACCCACGACGGGTCAACAACACGCAGTATTCCCCGAACGTTCACCCATCCAAGTACTAACCGCGCCCAACACTGCTTAACTTCAGTGATCTAACGGGAACTAGTGTTTTCAGCGTGGTATTGCCGTTGAAAAAAAATATAAACCAAAAATTAATCAAATCAAATTTGAACTAACATCACATCCATTGTTCAAAGTATTCAGATGAAGATTTATGTCATTTGTCAAAAAATCTTATTTTTTGAGAGAAAATTAATTTTTCTAGTTGAAAATTCAAATATTTGGATTAAAATTTATGTACATATTTTACTCAAAATTCTTCCTCTCTGATAGATAATCAATCTTCTTGATTGAAAATTCATCTTTTTGAGTAAAAATAAAAATTGAAAAAATAATATTAAACTCCAAAAAATGTAATTTATTTGAGTAATTTAACAATGATTTTGGAAAAATACAAAGGAATTTAAAAGAATTTGAATAAATGTTGAAAAATTAAAAATGAGTTCAAAACATTTCAAGACGAGTTAAACACAAACTGAAAACTTAAAAAATATCTATCTAATAATAAATAAATAAATGAAAAATAAATAAATAAAATATAAATATCTATCTAATAATAACGACAAAAATATAATAAAATATCCATTAAACTGAATAGAATTATTGACCTAATTTAAAAGAGTTCAGGTCAATTAACAAAATTCGAAAGAGATGATAAAATAATTCTGAATGAATTAGTAATAATTCTGGATGAATTCAAATTAATTGCAAAACATATTTGAAAATCTCTACAAATCTATGAAAACCTACAAAATGTCTCACTTCTTGTGAATGAATTCCTTGAAGTACATTGAAATATTATAAAATCCCGTGGAATTGTATGAAACTTTATAATATTTTCTTGCATCCTGGATTTTGGAAATTCCTTGAGTGCTTTTAAAATCCCATAAAATTATTGAAATCTTCGGAAAGTCATAAAATTCATTTAAATATTCTAAAATGATTGAAACCTTGCAAGTCCTATGGAATAGTTTCATATATTCCGAAGTTTTAAAGAAAATCTCTAAACGCGCAGAAAAATTTGTTTATTTCTCCTAAAGACATTGAAATCCTTTAAAATTCCTTAAAAAATCAATAATATCTTGAAAGTGCATTAAAGTCATTAAAACTACTTTATAATATTTCAAATCCTATCAGGTTACCGAAATAAATGGAAAATTCCTTGGAATCTTTTGATATACCCTAAAACTTGACATACATAGGTCCTATTGAATCGATCTATATTTTCGAAATTTTAGGAAACTCTTTGATACAACACCCCATGCACATTTCTTCAAATCTCTCGAGAAAGCCTTAGAATCTTTTTAAACACTCTAAAATATTCCAAATCTTCTGAAACCAATTGAATATTCTTAAGATAGAATCTTTTGAACTTCTCTTAAAGTTTTCAAATCCTTTAAAATATTTGGAAATCAATTGAAACATTTTAAAGCTCTTGAAAATGCTTTAGACCTTTTAGAATACCATAAAATAATTCCAATCCTATGAGCAACATTAAATTACTGAAATCAATAAAAAAATTCCTAGGTTCTTTCAAACTACCCTAAGATATTCAAAATCATTCAGAATATTTTGGAATTCCTTGAATTTTTGTAAGCTCTTCAAAATCCCATGCAATTTTTGAAAGCACCCGAAAATATTTCCAATCCTTTGACATTCTTTTAAATTATTGACATCCTTTGATTCTTTAAACATCACTTGAAACTTTGTTGAAATTCCTCAAAATTATTGAAATCTCTTGGAAATACCTTGGAGTCTTTTCAAATTCCTTAAATATTCATTTTAAGATTAATTGAAAGTTGAAACTTTTTGAAGCTTTCGAAAATGCCTTGAAATCTTCAAAAATACTCCCAAATATTTCCAATTCTCTGAAATCAATTATTAATATTATAATTATATATTATAATCAATATATTTTTTATATGATCTATAATCTATAATTTATAATCTTATCATTTTATATAACATGAAGAATATAATTTTTATTTAATAATATATAGATAAATTCTGAAAATATAATATTTTTATATAATATTTATATAATTTACAATAATATAATTTTTTATATAATCAATTATAATTATTAATTAGAAATGCCCAAAAATATTTCAAACCTTTCAAAACTTCAAAAATCACTTAAAACTTTTTAAAGCTCTCGAAACTGCTTTGGAATCTACTGAATTACTGTAGAATATTGCAAATCCTCTGAAATCGATGAAAGTACTGAAATCAAAATGAAAAATCCCTCCAATCTTTAAGAAACCTCCAAAAGTTTTCAAATCCTTTAAATCTTTTTGAAATCCCTTCAAATTGTTCAAATCTTTTGAAAATATCTTGGATTCTTTTGAAATACCTTAAAATATTCATAATCTTGAAAAATGCCTCCAACAATCCTTTTGAATCAATTACATGATTAAAATCAGTTGAAAATTCCTTGAAAACTATTAGAATATCCTAAAATATTTTAAACCCTTTAAAATCTTTTGGCATTCATTGAAATTATTGACATCCCTTTCAAATGCTTTGGATTCTTTTCGAATGCCCTAAAATATTCTCAGTCTCTTGAAATTCCTTCAAATTATTAAAATGAATAACAAATTCCTTGGAATTTACTGAAATCCTTTCAAATATTTCCCTACAATATATCAATTTGAAATCTTTTAGACTCAATTGAAATTTTTTAAATTCTCTGAAATACTATTAAATTAGTGAAATCAATTACAAATTCCTCAAAATATATCAAATTCTTGAAAATCTTTTTAAATTTCTTGCAATTGTTCCAAGACCTTGAAAATTCCTTGGATTTAAAAAAAATACCTTATAGTCTTCAAACTTCTTTGAAATCCATTAAAATTATCAAAATCAATTCCTTGAAAATTCCTTGAAGTATCGGTGTTTTTTTGTAATAGGGGTGCCCCTTAAGAGCGTAAAATGCTCAATTTGAAAATCTTTTTATATTCTACAATTTTTTATCTGTAGATATACACAGATCTTTGAGTTACTTCTATTCCAACCGAAAAAAATAATTATTCCAATGTGGCGCTATAAGGAAATGGAGATTTTAATCGTATAGGGAAAGTAGAACCGAAACGTACACGATTATAATAGAAATCACAGTTACCGAGCGTAAAAATGATTAATTTGAAAAGTTCTTGTTTGCGTCAAAAGTTTTAAAACAGACTACCATCACAATTGAGGTTATGGTTCATAACTCGCCTCAGAATATATTTCACGTATTTCTCCTGTTCAGACCTTACCGTGCAACGGTCGGCAACACTGAGCGGCGCATTACCAAATACGAAAAACCACGTGTTGTATTATCGAACTCGAACTACGATTCGATTCGATTACTATTTCCCACAGTGATCCCGAAAAGAACACCTTGACATGCGCATGCTTCGACTGAATAGCGCTTATTGGTTCTAGTTCGTGTCCTCATTGGGAATTAAAATACAGGCGCCTATTACAGCCAATCAACTATACTACAATCACAACATGCGCACATAAAGGCGACTCAATTAGCATCACTAATTCCAAATGCAGTGCCATGCACAGACACACACTACTGTTGAATATGAGCGGCCTACAGCAAAGATATTATTTGCCTACAGCAAGCAAACGTTACCTCCGCTGTTACTCTCGAAAATCGTCATAATCGAAACCGACAATATCGTTTAGAGATTTTATATTAAGGATAATAGCCATTTTCCTGCTTATTGTGTGTTTGAAAAATTGAAATTTGTTTCCAGTTCTACTTCGAGCTCGTCTATCAAAATTTTGTATAGGTTTACAAAAACTTTTGCAAAAATTATACTGTATATCTGAGGTTATCTAATGAACCAGGATTCTAATATGGATATTAGATTTTACAATCTTGGATTTTAGATTCTATTATCTCAGATTATAAAGTTTAATAATCCAAGATATTATCCTATAATATATATTTCTTAATATTTACAGATTGTTGTTCTAATAATCTGGATCGCTGTCCCACAGTTTATAGTCCAAGATTATATCCGATGACATATTTTTTATTACCGGGTACAATTCATTTTTCTCAGTGTACGGTCAGTTTTTCATGCATACTTCTGAATTTCACAAACATAACAATATTGTTTACTGAAAGAAAGTTTCAAAGAACATTTTTTCAAACGTTTTTTTATTTTTTATAGTGAAAACTAAAATTAAACATATTTTCAAATTAAAAAAACCCACTGTTTTGGAGGAAAATCGTCTTCTTTTATTTTCGGTTGAATTCAACTGTTTTTGATTAAAATTTTCTCGGTTGAAGTTTCTCCTCTTTGGTTGAAAATTTGTCTTTTATTTAATTTTGTTTTATTTGAGGTTAAAATCTGATATTTTATTTTTTAAATTACATGATTTGTTGAAAATTCGACCTTTTCGATTGAATTCAACAAGTTTTAATTTAAAATATGTTTTGGTTGAAATCGGGCTCTCTAAACTGCAATGTCTTTGCTTGCGTTAAAATTTGGCTAGAAGTTTTCTGGAAAAAAGGACCGAGGGCGCCACTTTTGCCCATACATAAATACAATTTTATGAAACATGCATGATTTCAACCCTTTCCCACGCCTATGAAGGGGGGCCAAAGTTCTACTTTTTAATCCCTAGGGATTGAAAAGTGACGTCAGACGTGAATAATGAAAATCAAACATCTGTGAGCTCGTATTTTACGATTATCAGCCCACTCACCGTAAAAAATGTGAGGAAATTTTGGTTAGATAATAGAATTTTGCAGTTATTTATGAAAAGTTACCATATATGACTAATAATTACCATGAATGACCGAAAATGTTCATAAATTTCCGGAAATTAATGGTAATTTTAAAAAATATATATTGGGTAATTTATGGTAAGTTACTATATGTACCGGAAATTTATGGACATTTTTAAAAATTAATATTTGGCAATTTATGGTAAATGACTATACTTACCGGTGAAATTACCGTAAATGACCGAAAATGTTCATGAATTTCCGGAAATATATGAAAAATTAAAGAAATTATTGAATTTTTGATAATTAGGAATAAGTTAACATAAATTTAATAATGCTTTTTCATTCAAAATATCAAGTGGACTGAAACCATTACTGTATTTCGAAAAATGTCTGAAATTATCCATTTATTATAAAAAATATCGTATGCGCCAAAGGTCAGAGGTACTTTTTTCCCCCTAGGTGCATAATATACTATTTAACATCGGTGATGACAGATAAGGGACCACACAAGCGTACCTAAAACCGTGTGCAAATGCATAATAATTTAGAATTTGTAAATTTTAATTTGATTTAATGTTTAATTTACTTAGTAATTAAAATGAAGGTCTTTTTTAGTACTTGAACCTGTCCAAGCAAGATTTTGAAGAAAATAATTGGCTAGCGTGGAAAGAAATTTAAACTAATTGGAAAAAGCGACGTTTTGCCCGTTTTGACGTATTTTTAACTTTTATTTTTTTTTTTTGAGGATATACGTGAATAAATCAATTTCAGTGAGAAAATCTGCAGTTCTCATCCACCAATCTAAATAAAAACGTTGAAAAACAATCTGCATTGATAATCCAATGAGGAAAACAATCTAGTCATCCAGAAATTATTGCGGACGAAAAACCAAAAATTTTTACTAATTAGTCTGGAATTTGTGCACCAATAGTTCCCTAAGAACAGGTAAAGGTTAAAACCTGAAATATTATTTTTAAGTTGTTAAAATGATCAAAAATTTCTTAATTAGCGCATATAGGTACTTATTAAAAAGAGGAAGGTTAGGAATTCGTTAGAACATCACACTTATTTTCTTCTAAATATTTCTTGGACAGGTTTCAGCACTAGATTTTAATTACTTTTTACAAATTTCAAATAATTATGCATTTGCACATGGTTTTGAGTACACTTGTGTGGTCCCTTATCTGTCGTCACCGACGTAAAAATGTGTTTATGTGTGGGGAAAAGTGGCGCCGTCGGTCCTTTTTTCCAAAAAACTCATAGCCAAAGTTTAACGCAAACAAATGCATTGAATTAAATTGTTTGTTGAAGATTCATCTCTTTAGTTTAGAATAAACTATTTTGATTTAAATCAGTTTTTGTCGTTGAAAACTAATTAACTGAAAATTTAACGTGTCCGTTTTTGTTTAAAAATTCGCCTCTTTCAGTTTAATAGTGAACCATTTGGATGAAAATTAAGGTATTTCATTGAAAATTATTATTTCATTGAAAAAGCGTTACATAGGGAGGGGGGGGGGGGGTTTTCCGAAAATTGCGTTACGTAATTTATGCACGACCCCTAACTACTTTGTTAAAGAAAATTTTTGTTGTTAAAAATTAATTTTTTAGTTGAAAACTCGACCTTTTGGTAGAAAATTGATCTTCTTGTTCAAAAATTCATCTTTTTGGTTGAAAATTAATTATTTTTTATTGAAAATTTAAGTATCTCGCCCAAAAATTCTTTTTCTTGGTTCAAAATTGTTTTTTTTTTAACTGAAAAGTGAACTATTTCATTTTTGGTTACAAATTTTTTTTATTGCAAATTCATTTCCTTAGATTAAAATGTAACTATTGTATTGAATATTTGTGTTTTTGGTTCCAAGTTATAATCCTTTGTTGAATAATAATTTTTTTGATTAATGATTCATTAATTTAGTTGAAAGTTCATCTCTAAAGGTTGAAAATTCAACTATTCTATTGAAAAATTTGCTATTTTTGGTTGAAAATTAATTCTTTTAACAGAACCTTCAACTATTCCATTTTTGGTTGAAAATTGATTTCTTTCGTTGAAAATTTAACAATTTTGTTGGCAATTCGCTGTTTTTAGTAGAAAAGTTACCTTTTTATTAGACGGAACTTCAAATATTTAGTTAAAAGTTTATGTATCCTATACTTGAAAGTAGCTTTGAGTCGTGTTACTTTTCAATTGTGTGATCATTCCCAGTTTTACTGTGCATGTGCTGTGTTGTAGATCCGCGAGGCCATATGTTCCCTTACATTATCCGATAAAAATATTTATACTGATATTTTAGTTATATTTTCGACGACTATGACTTCTTTCATGTTTTAAGTATTTTTGAAATCTTAAGCAATTGAAAATATGATTTCAACATGGGCTAATTATTTTCAAAGAAAAAATTACTATTTTAATTAACATTTTGACTCATTTCCCAAAGTTTCATTAGAAAATTATCTAGCCTCAGTTTATTTTCGAAAACAATTTTTTTTATTAGAATAATAAGCAATACAAATTATGGACATTTAAAAATTTATTTTATTTTACTTTTATTTACATTTTCAAAGCCAATATTACATCCTAATTTTAACTAACAATACAAAATTATCAACGTTTACAATTTTATTTTATTTAACTTTCAGCTACATTTTCAAAGAATATGACGTCCATCTAAGTGTAACTAATATTTTAATCTTAAACAATTGAGAATATGAATGCATCCTCTAATATTTTTCCAGAAAACATTAAAATTATAATTATTATTGGAATTTAAAGAAGTTTAGAAAAGTTAAACAATGTGTTCATCCTTGGCTCATATGTCTTCAAAGAAAACAAAGTCAACTAAGTATATCTTTCGGATTACTTTTTTCTATGATGCTTGGTACATTCCCAAGAATTATTGATTATTTAAACAATTTCCATAAAAATATTCGAAATTTGGATATTTTTCAAGGAATAGACACAATTTGTTTACGGAATCAACTAAGAATATCTTTTCGATGACTCTTTTCCATAATTCTCTGCATGTTTGAAAGATTTATTAATGATGTGAACAATTTTCATAAACAAATGAAGAGTGTGTCTATTTTTTAAAGAATAGGCTCAATTCGTTTTTGGAATCAATGAAGAATTTATTTCCAATAACTCTTCTCTACGATACTTTGCACATTCACAAATATTATTAATTATTTAAACAATGTTTATGAAGATGTTCAGAGTTTGGCTATTTTTCAAGGAATAGACACAATTTGTTCACGGAGTCAACTAAGAATGTCCTTCCAATGACTCTTTTCTATTTTGCTTCATAAAATTACAAGAATTATTAATTATTTAAACAATTTCTATCGAAAAATTAAGGATTTTTCCATTTTCCAACGAATGGACTTAGTTTTTCTACGGAATTACCAAGAATGTATTTCCAGTAACTTTTTTCTACGAGACTTTACAAATTTGGAATGATTATTAATTTATTAAACAATTTTTATAAACATATGCAGAGTTCGGCTATTTTTCAAGGAATAGGCACAATTTGTTTACGGAGTGCACTAAGCGTTTCTTTTCGATGACTCTGTTCTATGTTGCTTTGTAAATTTACAAGAATTAATCATTATTTAAACAATTTTCATAAAAAAATTCAGAGTTTGGCTATTTTTCAATTATGTAATAGGCTCGATTTTTACAAAATTAACTAAGAAGGTCTTTAAAATAATTTTTTTACATAATACTCTGCAAATTTCCGAGATTTTTTATCATTTAAACAATTTTTATAAACAAATGAAGAGTTGGGCTATGTTTTAAAGAATAGGCTCAATTTGTCTCCAGAATCAATAAACAATGTATTTCCAATCACTCTTTTTTACGATACTTCGAACATCGACAATAATTATTAATTATTTAAACAATTTTTATAAACATATTCAGAGTTTGGCTGTTCTTCAAGGAATAGGCACATTTTTTTACGGAATGAACTAAGAGTATCTTTCTAAATACTCTTTTCTATGTTGCTTTGAAAATTTATAAGATTTATTAATTATGTAAACAATTTTATAAACCTATTAAGAATTTGGCTATTTTCAATTGATAGGCTCAATTTTTTACAAAATTAACTGAGGATATCTTTCCGATGACTTTTTCTATAACGCTCTGCAAATGTTTACGATTTATTAATTGTTTAAACAATTTTCATGAACAAATTAAGAGTTTGGCTACTTTTTATAGAGTAGGCTCAATTTGTTTTAGATATCAACAAAGAAGGTATTTTCAATATCTCTTTTCTACGATACTTTGCACGTTTACAATAATTATTAATTATTTCAACAATTTTCATAAAGATATCCAGAGCTTTACTATTTTTCAAGGAATAAACACAATTTGTTTACAGAGTCAACTAAGGTTGTCTTTCCGATGACTCCTTACTATGTTATGTAAATTTACAAAAATTATTAATTATTTAAATAAAATTCATAAACTAATTCAGAATTTTGATATTTTTCAACGAATAGGGTCACATTTTTACATAATTAACTATAAATACATTTCCTACGATACTTTGAAAATGTACAACAATGATTATTTATTCAAATAATTTTCATACACAAATTCAGAGTTCAACAATCATTTAGTTTAAATAAAAACATACACGCAGCTGTAACCTATTTGATAATAAATACAACTGTCCTATCTGAACTATGATATTATAATTAGATATGGGACTCTCAGTAATTCGGCGACCACGCAAGACTCGGCCTACTGCTGTACCTGCTTACCGAACATGCCGAACATGGGCCGATTCCCGACTCGCATTTTCGTACCTGCTAAGTATACCCCCCACCATTGCGCTACGCAAGTTACCCCTCGCTTTGCTTCTTCGCGCCTGGGATTATATATTGGAAGGCTGGTGTACCTGAGATATTTAAACTGGACATTGTAAATAGAATCGTAAACTTTATTACGGGGATTCCCGACAGTAAAATTAAGCTGTTGTCCCTTTGAGTTCCAGTTTAGAAATAATTTCCGATGGAGTTTATTACTCTAAAATTTGAAGGGTACAGCCCAAAGGAGCGCGAGCTACCTGGGTTACTTTCCCCTTCCAGTGGGACCACACCCCTCTCACCACTCTCGGTGCCGAGTGCGCGCCAGCGTGGGCGCACTCGAATTGCGCCAGTGGTCAACCACCCTGCCAAACTGAAACCTGAACTGCGCCAGTCGGTAAAGGGTCTAAAAGTAGGTAGTTTTGAGCTAGCACGAACTGCGCCAGAGGTATTTTCAGGTGCTCCTCCCATCAAAACAGCACAATGGGCAAGGAACATTGAAACACTCCTCCCATGAAAAACAATGTGTGATCTCAAACTGACTTTTATTTTCTTTTTCTTTACTATATATGTTCTAGCTAGAAATTAAAATTGCAATATATTTTTTTATTTTTCTGCATTAAACATACATATAAATATTATCAGTGGTAAGGATGAGAAAAGGATGCGTAGGAGAATTGTCAAATAAAAATATTCCTTCTCTAAAACAAAAAGAATTTCAGTTTTAGTTAAAGGGCAGTGACAAAGAATGCCATATCATATATCATATCATATATCATATAATATATTATATAATATATCATATAATATATTATATAATATATATCATATCATATATCATATCATATATCATATTATATATAAATTATGTCATTATTAATATTATTATACAAATATGTCAATAATATCAATATAGAAACATTATTATTATTAATTAATTTGGTGCCGATTGATAAAATCGTTTAATTCGAACGTTAACAAAATATTCTTCAAAAAGATATTATTTTCATAGTTTTGATATTTCCGTATATACGTCAATTTTTTATCTTTTTGGAGGTCTTTCCAATTTTATTGAACATGTTGATTAAAGTTATGTAGGCGATAAGCTCATGTATAATATGCACCCTTGTTTTCAAAAAACAACTTTAGAACGTACTTGAGGTTGAGGGTTTTCTGTTGGTAAAAATACATTGGACAAATTTCGATAAGTCTTACATTTATGAGTTTCCAAACTCATGCCGTTTATCCATTTATTTATACGTGATTTATTAATTTTGTGAAAACAGGAGTCCATTAAAAATAAATGAACGCTCAAAAAGCTGAAAAAATTTAATCTGGTTACGGCGTTTCTCAAAAGAAAAACTTTTTCTGGCTCTTTAATATTACGAAAGGGAAATAGGATTCTTAATCCAAATTTTAACTTATTAGGGCGAATAAAATATCGTTGGAGTCGCCAAAAATCGTAGATTTTGATTATAATATTTATAAATTACTGATTGCATAATTAAGAAAATTCATATCTCGTATTTTATGTATCATCACGTACAAAGGACAGGGTCAATTTATTTCAATATTATCCTGGAAAAAGTAGGAGGTGCACCCATTAGTCGGATAGGTATTGTAATTTGACCACTGGCGCAGTTCAGTCCGAGGTTCAGTCAGCGAAGGAAGAGGGCCCTCTGGCTAGCAGGTAAAACTCCGACCACTGGCGCAGTTCGTGTGCACCGGCCAGCGTCTACCGTTGACCCATGTCAGCGGGGGATCCTTCGTACTCATGAGGAATAAAATACAAAACATAATTTTTTTTTAATTTTGCGATTAGTAATTTGGAAATATTATATTTGAAATCTACTTTTCTGGGCGATTCCAACGATATGTTACTTGACTTCGTAAGTTGAAAATTAGGAATGTTTAATAGGCCATATCCCGTTTTTTCGGATTGTAACGCTCGGATCGACTAGTTTCTAGACAGATTGGCTATTTTGATTTAAAAAATTAATAATTAATTAATATAATTATTTGTTATACCATAAAAGTCCAATATATAGATTATGCACTCAGTGAAAAATATAGAAAAAGTTTTTGTACCCAAAAAAGTGAAGAAATGAGTTTCCACAAGTCTCTTGTACATACGCCGGGTGTCGAACTTCTGACGTGACTTCCTATTATATTGTTGTAACTTTGTCCCGTCGCCTTAACACCTCGGCCATCTGAAAGTTAATTTTTTTTTCATGTTGGTCGGATATGAATTTCAATTCATTACATCCTAATATTCATTTCATTGAAACATGAACAATTTTTAAACATCAGAAGTGCTTGATGTATGAATGCACCATTGAAAAAAATAAAGTTTGCATTATTTTAAAAGTCCAATATATATAGTATGCACTCAATTAAAAAAATAGAAAAAGTTTTTCTACACAAAAAAATGACATAAGCCGGGCCTCGAACTTCTGACGTGACTACCTATTATATTGTTGTAACTTTGTCCCGTCGCCTTAACACCTCGGCAATTTGAAAGTTAATTTTTTGTTCATGTTGGTCGGATATGAATTTCAATTCATTGCGTCAGAAGTTCGACACCCGGCTTATGTACAAGAGACTTCTGGAAACTCATTTCTTCATTTTTTTGTGTACAAAAACTTTTTCTATTTTTTTCACTGAGTGCATAATCTATATATTGGACTTTTATGGTATAACAAATAATCATATTAATCAATTATTAATTTTTTAAATCAAAATAGCCGATCTGTCTAGAAACTAGTCAATCCGAGCGTTACAATCCGAAAAAACGGGATATGACCTATTAAATATTCCTAATTTTCAACTAACGAAGTCAAGTAACATATCGTTGGAATCGCCAAGAAAAGTAGATTTCAAATATAATATTTCCAAATTACTAATTGCAAAATTAAAAAAAAATGATGTTTTGTATTTTATTCCGCATGAGTACAAAGGACCCCCCGCTGACATGGGTCGACGGTAGACGCTGGCGCGCACTCGGCACCGAGAGTGGTGAGAGGGGTAGGGTCCCACTGGAAGGGGAAGGTAACCCAGGTTGCTCGCGCTCCTTTGGTCATCGCCCAATTTGAAGATTTTTAGTTTCGGAGACGCGTAAAATGAAATTAAATACAAAAAAAAAATTATTATGATAAATCTTGTATGAAAAATGAAACTTTCTGGTTGAAAATTCAACTGTTTTGATGAAAACTCGTTTTCTTAGCTTGAAAATTTAAGTTTCTTTGTAGAAAATGTGCAATGTACTTTTTTATTTAAAACTCATATTTAGTTGTTAAATAGTCAAACTGAAATTTTTTGTTGTAAAAATTCAACTATTTTTCTTGAAAATCTGTTTAATTTAAAAATTTATTTATTTTCATAGAAATTGCATCTTTCTTGGATGAAATGGCAACTGTTTGATTGAAAATTCATATGTTTTGTTGCAAATCCGACAATTTTTTGGAAAAACATATCTTTTTAATTTAAAAATTCATCTATTTTGGCGTAAATGCAACTTTCTTGAATAAAAATGCAACTGTTTGATCGAAAATTCAACACAAGAACAATTTTGTTAAAAATTGATACTGTTTGGTTAAAAAACTCAACTATATTTTATTGAAAAATCATCTTCTTAGGTTGAAAAGTCAAGTATCTTGATAGAAAAAGTACTTCTTATTTAAAACTTGTATTTTTTTGTTGAAAAGTCAAACTGAAATTTTTGTTGTTGTAAAAATTCAACTTTTTTCTGAAAAACTTATCTCTCACCAATCTTTTTTGCTTGAGGATTCGACTGTTTTGTTTAAAAATTTTGATAGAAACACTTTGTTAAGAAAAAATTTTTTGTTGGAGATTTATATTTTTATTTGAAAATTTATCTCTTTGGTTCGAAGTTTAACTATATTGTTGAAAACTGACCTATTCAATCAAAAATTCATTTGAGCGGGTAAAACTAGAAGGACTTTGTTGAAAATTTGATTTTTATTTTTAATGAAGGTTTACTGTTTGGTTGAAAATGTAACTATTTTGTTGAAAATTATTCTAAAAGAATATTATTATAAATAATAAATAGGTCCAGCAATTTTGTCTATTAAATTCAGTTGATTATTGCCTCGGTGAATCGGTCTAACTGAAGAGTTGAAAATTAGTTGAAAAAATCAGATAAAGCCGTGAATTTCTAACTTTATTCTAAGGGAAAATGGCTATAAAATATAATAAATTGTTTTAACAATATATATGAAAATCAAGTTATCACTATAAAGTGATATTTTATGTACTAGAAACAATTTTTACTGAAAGAAACCTCAACAAAGTAATATTTAGCGCCAGAAACTTGCATTACCCAAGTTTTAACTTATCGGGTTTATTTAAAACCCTATAAAATAGACTTATGGGGGTGGAATTCGAAAATAAATTTCTCATTCGTATTCTATGGCTGATTTTGAAGAGAAATCTTCAGGATCACCTCGATATACATAATATTGACAATTCAGAATACAATTTACAAAAATGTATTTTTTATGGGAAATACGTGTCAATCTTCATGGGGCTTGCGGAATTTTTGAATATTATTTCTTTAATGCATTCATTTTGTGTGGATTTGCACAAATTTGGGAGAGATATGCATGAAAATTAAAACAAAAATTGTGGAACACCTTAATCCACGTGAACTTTGGCTAGACGCACACACGGCCGTTTATACGGCGCTCCTGATTCGTCCAGCTTGAATATTTTATAACTAAAAAACTAAAACTTCAACTGATTTTTGGAAAAGGAATTTTCTATT
>CAKNXH010054260.1:12871-54060 GCA_932178445.1 Andricus quercusramuli
TGAAATAGTTAAGTTGATTATTTTCCAGGAAAAATGTGTGCACAGAAGTCAAATAAAGCATGTTAAATGATAAATTTAGCCATTTACTAAAAAATAAGCAATTGTCCTTCAGTTTAAAGTAAATAATTTCTTGTAATTTGTATTAATCACTATTATTAATTCATTATTTAATTACTAGAAATGATTTTTTTTGTTCAATGATTACTAGCCTCGGACGCGGTTAAGAATTAATATTTTTTTGTTAAAAATGTTATTATTTGGATCAAAATTGGATTACTTTGTTGAAAATTCAACTTTTTTGTTAAAATTTCGTCGTTTTTCGTCTTTTTCAATATTCAGTTTAAAATTTATATATTTTGTTGAAAATTCATTTTTTTCGGTAGAAAATAAATTTTTTGTTTAAAAATTCAAATACTTGGTTAAAAATTGGTTAAAAAAATTAGGTTGTAAATTCCACTATTCGGTTGAAAATTGAAATACTTTTTCAAAAGTTAATTTTTTTTGTGGATTATTCATAATTTTAGTTGAAAATTCGTTTTGTTGTTGAAAATTAATTTTTTTGAACTGAAAATTTCACTATTTTGTTGAAAATTTAACTTATTTGTTGTAAAAAATTTATTTTTGTATTGAAAATTAATACTCTTACATGAAAATTTAACTACACTATTTTTTGTTTGAAAATTCAAATACTTGGTTAAAAATTGGTTTAAAAAATTAGATTGAAAATTCCACTATTCGGTTGAAAATTGAAATACTTTTTTAAAAGTTAATTTTTTTGTGGATGATTCATAATTTTAGTTGAAAATTCGTTTTGTTGTTGTTAAAAATTGATTTTTCTCAACTGAAAATTTAACTATTTTGTTGAAAATTCAACTTATTTGTTGTAAAAAATTCATTTTTGTATTGAAAATGAATACTCTTACATGAAAATTTAACTACACTATTTTTTGTTAAAAAATTACCTCCTTAGTTTAATAATTCCATTATTCAGTTAAAATTGTTTAGAAACTAACATCACATCCATTCTTTAAACCATTTAGTTGAAAATTTATGTAATTTGTTGAAAGTTTAACTATTTGGTTAAAAATGTATGTATTTTGTTAAAAATTCGTCTTTTTGGCAGAGAAATAATCTTCTGTGTTGAAAATTGGTTTTCTTTCTGTTAAAAATTAATTTTTAGCCTAAAATTTAACTATTTTGTTGAACATTCAAATGTTTGATTGAAAATTAACCTTTTTGTTGAAAATTCATATTCTCGGGTTTGAAATTCAACGGTTTCGTAGAAAATTAAACTTTTTTGTTTGAAAATTCAACATTTCGGTAAAAAATTCAACTATTTGGTACAAAATTAAACTATTTTGCAGAAAAAACAAATTTATTGAAAATTAGCTCTCTTCAATGAAAATTGAACTACACCATTTTTGGTTAAGAATTGATCTCTTTTAGTATAGAAATTCCACTATTTATTAAAAAATTTTAGAAACAGAAAATTCGTCTTTTTGTAGAGAACTAATCTCCCTGGTCGAAAATTCTTCTATTTTGTTAAAAATGTATGTATTTTGTTGAAAAAAAATCAAATATATATATATATATCAAATATTATAAACGTTTTACCACTTTCCCCTTTTTTGAATCGTTCAAAAGTGTAAACAAAAAAACAAATATCTTGTTGATCAGCTTTCAGCTTCAAGCTTTCAACGTTATATTATTTAAAATTAAAAAATCTTGAATTGAAAGCATATACCGAAACCTTGAAAATGGTTTGGTTTCATTTTTAAATCTTTCAAAATTTAATCGTTTGAAAATAATTAGACTTTATAGTTGAAAAAACAAATTAAAACCAAATGAATCAATTTTACAACTCAAAAATGGATCATTTTCAAATTTAGAACATTTTAAATTGAAAATTTTTAAATTTGAATTACTAAAAAATTGTACAGTATCAAATTTATAGACATAAAATAAAAAATTCACGTCATCTTTCTAAGCTTTAAATTAAAAGTTTTGCTTTCTTTTTACAAAATAAGAGTTTTTAATTTGGAACAATGAAAATTTGGCAGATTCCCTGAATTCCTGAAAATCTCTGAAATTCTTGAATTCTCGGAAATCCATGAATTATCTGATGTCTTGAAAATCTCTGAATTCCTTGAATATTCTGACTTCCTGACATTTTTTAAATTCTCTGAAACCCCTGAATTCTTGGAATATTTTCAATTCCTAAAGCTCCTAGAAATTCTCTAAATACTCTGAAATCCACGAAATTCTCTTAATTCCCTGAAGTCCTTAAATATTCTGAATTCCTCAAATTCACTGATATCTTGGAATATTCCGAATTCCCTGAATTTCTTCAATTCTTCTGAATTCCTTGAACATTCTGAAACCTCTAAATTATTCGAATTATTTAAATGCTCTAAATTTCTCTGAATTCCCTCTAATCCCCGAATATCCTGCAATTCTTGAATATTCTGAATTCCTGAATTCCTTGAATTTTCAGATATCCTTAAATATTATGAATTCCTGAAATCCCTTCAATTCGCTAAATCTCGTGAATTCCTTCAATTCTTCTAAATTCCTTAAATATTCTGAATTCTGTGAATTCCTTCAATTCCCTAAATTTTCTAAAATTTTCTGAATTTCATGTAATCTTTGAATATTCAGATTTCCTTGATTATTCTTAATTCCTGAAATTCCCTCAATCCCCTGAATTCCTTCAAATCTTCTTTCTTTTAATTCCCAGAATTCAAGAATTTCTTGAATTCCTTTAATTCTTCTGAATTTATATTTTGGACAAAATCGAGTGCGAAGCACGAGGTACGTGATGAGAATATATTCGTTAAAGCCGAAGGAGCTTTAGCAAAAGAGAATTCACAATCACCAAATTACAGTTGTCGATACTTTGACTTTTTATTTTAATAAGTCTGTGCATAAATGTGAGGGAAATACAAAGACCGAGCTGATAAAACTTTAATGAGAAATTATTCAATTTTCCATTTCTTAATTAAAATGTGTTTTTAAATATAATTTACAATACAACATTGTTGGTAGATAGTTGGAGGAGAATGGAGGCCAAAGATGGGGGATTGCAACTGCTCTAAAATCGCCAAGATGCAGCTGTTCCACGAGCTGAAGCAGCAATTCCCAACTCTCTCTGATTCCATCGTTAAAGATTGCATCAAAGAGGTATATAGGTACTCGTCGTCGATGTGGCGTCCCCGTCGGCGTCAATCTGACGACCCATCATAACCACCTGTACTTCAACGTCCGAATGTCCGATGATAACATTTCCTCGATCAACGAGATCCGCCACCCCGACAATTCCTGACTAAAGGCTTCCTGCATGAGCGTGATACACATGTGCGTCTTATTTTTTCAATTAATAATAACAATAAAATAACAAAAATTAGTCAAATTAGGCGCCCCGTGCCCCCACAACCAAGGGTTTCGTAGCCTATTAAGACGTTAATTACGTCGTTCAAATCTCCCCTCATTCCCGTCTCCTCACATTCTCAACTTTTTCTCCCTTTTTTTCCTTACTTCCCCTTCCCATACTTCTCTACACTGAAATTTTTCCTCACTTTCCCTCCCCCATTTCCTTTACTTCCCCTACTAACACTCCCCACATTTCCCCTACACCCCCATCCCTCTTTTCATCTCAACATACTTACCCACTCCACGAATCTATTCACTTCCCAAACACCATTCTTATTCTCTCACTTTTCCTACCTTTATTTTTTCCACTTCTCATACTATCCGTCCCTTCATTTCTCCTCATTTTCCCTAACCCCTCCACTCATTCTTCCTATTTCCCCGTCGCTTTTCCAACTCCATATTTCCCCTACTTCTCTCCCTCGTTCTTCTCCCCTCACTTCCTCTACTTCTCAACCCACACATTTTCGCTAATACTCTTCCGTCGTTCCCCTTCCCTCACTTCCCCTACTTCTCCTCGCCTTCCTCTACTTGTCACCTTACTTCCCCTACTTTTCTTAGCCTCACGTCCCCTACTTTTCCCGTCTTCATCACTTCTACCTTACTTTCCCGCCATTTATTTCCCCTTACTTCCCTAGTTCTCTATCTCTCACTTTCCCGCAATAATCCTCCCCTTATTTCACTTCTCATGCTTCCCCTCCCCACATTTCCCCTCATTTCCCATACTGCCTTTCCCGGCATTTCTCCTAACCGCCCTACTTCCCCTCTCCTACTTCTCAACCTCCATATTTTCCTATATTCTTTCCCCTTATTCCTCTCCCTACACTTACCCTCACTTCCCCAGCATCCCCCTCCTCTAATCCCCGACCACCATTTCCCCTACTTACCCTCACAGCCTCTATTTTCCCACCCCTATTTTTCCCCTCCCATATTTCTCCATCCCATGTTTCCCCTCACTTTCCAAAATCCCCTTCTCATTTTCCCAATTTTCCTTTCCTCATTTTCCCAACTTCTCATACTTCCTGTCACTTAATTTCTCCTCACTTCGCCTAACTCTACTCCTCTCATTTTCCCTCATCTCCACTCATTTGACCTACATCCTCCTCACTTCTCCACCACCGTGTTTCCCCTACTTCTCTCTTCCCCTACCCTGATTTCTCCTCAGGGACCGTACTTAAATTAAGTAACATCTCAAGGGGGGGACTTTTGTTACGGTAAGGGGTCCTTCACTCACGTACGTAATTTTTACAAATTCGCAAAAACATTCTCCTGTAGATTATCTTTTTAGTTATTAATTTTATTATTTGGTTGAAAATTTAACAATTTTCTTAAAAAGATATATTTTTTATGCTAATTCAATTGTCTTGTTAAAAATTCGTCTTTACGGGTTAAAAATTCAACACTTTTCGTATAATATAAACCTTTTGTTTAAAATTCATATTTTGTTGCTGATAAGTCAACTGAAATCTTTTTTGGATGAAAAATATTTTTTCTGAAAATTTGTCTTTAATTTAAAAGTTCATATTTTTTTAGTAGAAACATTGCATCATTCTTGGACAAAAATGCAACTGTTTTATTGAAAATTCAAATATTTCCAAGAAAATTTACTCTTTGTTTAAAATTTATATTTTTCTGTAAAAAAGTCTATTGAAATCCTTTTGGATGAAAATTCAATTCTTTATTTTAAAAATTTGTCTTTTTGATTTAAAAAATCACCTGTTTTAGTAGAATTTTCATTTTTCTTGAAAAGAAATGCAACTGTTTGGTTGCAAATCTAACAATCTTGTTAAAAAGTCATACTTTTTGGTTAAAAATTTGACTATTTAGCAGAAAATTAACTTATAGTTCTGCTGTCCAAAAGTATAACCTAGTAAGTAACATTTCCGATAGAGGTCATTTTCTCGTGCATAAATGCTGGAAAATAGCCTTTGCGACAAATATGACTTACTAGGTTATACTTTTGGATAGCAGAGTTTACAATTCTTATTTTGGTGTTGGAAAGTGAACTGGAATTTTCTTTGGATGAAAATTTAGCTATTTAAAAAATTATTTTTTTTTTCATTTTATCTGTTTTAAAAGAAATATTTCATATTTCTTGAATAAAAATGCAACTGTTCGGTTGAAAATTCAACTCTTTTTTGAAAATTTGTTTTTCTGATTTCAAAATTCGTCTGCTTTGGCAGAAATTCCATCTTTCTCGGATAAAAATGCAACTGTTTGGTTTAAAATTCGACAATTTCGTTGAAAAGTAATACTTTTTGTTTGAAAATTCTGCTTTTTTGTTGAAAACTTAACTATTTTGTAGAAAATTTACTTTTTGGTTAAATTTAATATTTTGGTGTTGAAAATAGAACTTTTTTCTTTTCTGGATGAAAATTCAACTGTTAAAAATTTTTTTAAATTAAAAATTCATCTGTTTTAAGAGAATTTTAATCTTTCTTGGATAAAAATGCTACTGTTTGGCTGAAAATAAAACTATTCTGTTAAAAAGTCATACTTTCCGTTAAAAATTCAACTCTTTTGTTGAAAATTTAGCTATTTCGTAGAAAATGTACAGTTTGTTTAAAATGCATATTTTGAGGTTCAAAAATAAACTGAAAGCTTTTCTGAATGAAAATTCTACTATTTGGTAGAGAATTAAACTATTTCGTTGAAAATTCATCCCGTTTGGTTGAAAAAATTCGTCTTTCTGGATGAAAAATTCAATTTTGTTCGTAGAAACTCATTTTTTGTTAAAAAAATTCATATTTTAATCTTGAAAAGTCAACTGGAATCTTTTCTGGATGGAAACTATCGTGAAAAGTCAACTAAAATCTTTTTTAACCGGTAATTGAACTATTAAAAAAAAAATTTATTTATTATTTATTTATTATTTAAGAAATCATTTCTTTTTGAAGAGTTATATTTTTAGTTGAAAATTCATCTCTTTGGTTAAAAGTTTAACTATTTTGTTGAAAATTAATCTTTTTAAATTGAAAATTCAAATACTTGGGTAAAAGTTAAACTACATGGTTAAAAATTAATTTTTTTCATTGAAGGCTTATGTCTTTGGTTAAAAATTTAACTGTTTAGTGGAAAAGTCTATTTTTGTTTAAAATTAATTTTTTAACTGAAAATGCAACTTCTCCATTTTTTTAAGATTGATCCTTTTTAGTTGAAAATTTTCCTTTTTTGCTAAAGTCATATTTTTTGTTTGTAAATTCAATTTTTGTAGAGAAAATTCGTCTTTTGGCTTGAAGGTTCAACAATTTAGATAACATTTTCTTTCTCTAGTAAAAAAATCTTTATTTGTTAAAACTTCTAGTATTTTGTTAAAAAAAATAAAAAAAAGTTTATAAAAGATTCTATGTTAAAAGTATTTCAAGATTAAGATGTTGGTATTTAAATAATAATGACCAAGGAAAATGAAAAATTAGGCAAGGAAAAATAAGGGAATTTTGAAAATGAAGTTCTCGGACACCCTGCCTGATTCTTCTAGCAATAACTAGTGAAACATTTTTGGAAACTAAAAATTACGTACAGAAAGAGGGTATATATATTGTGTTTATTTTATATATTATATATATTATATGTAATATGCTTCCTCTCCCATAATTTTCACTAATTTCCCCTCCTTGGAAAAAAGTACGAAGAAAGTATAAGGGTTTCAGTCCGGGGCTACGAAACCCTAAACCTAAAAAACAAATAAAAAATCGTACCGAGAGGCTAATTACTCCTGTAATCGATGTACACTCTTCCTGCATTCCCTTGTAATTCCTTGTAATCTCACATTACGAAAAAATATTATAGTAGTAAATTCAGTATACGTAGGTCTATATTCTATAATGATTTTTTTATAGAAAATTTCTTATAATTTTTTTCGCGATTCGAAAAAAGCATAATAAGATCAGTAGGGCCAGTATACGTCAGAAATAACAGGTTCTACAAGTGGTCGTTCGATTTCAACGAAACTGTAAAATTATAGCCATTTTGAGCCATTTTGAAAGATTTCAAAGATTTCCAAGCATATCAGAAGAATTTAAGGAATTTTTAAGAATTTCGATGGACAACCACGGTTTTTAAAAGGATTTTATGGGATTTAAAAACATTTTAACCAATTTTAAAGGATTTCATCGGTTTTCCAGTGATTGAAAAATATTTTCACAGAATTTCCAAGGATTTGAATGATTTTAAGGGATTTTAAAAGCTTTCAAGGTATTTTAATACTTTTTCTAGGATTTGACGAATTATCAGATTTCATGTCAATTCATGGGATTTTATAATATTTTAATGGATTTTAAAGATTTCATTCACAAGAACTGAGGGATTTCGTAGAATTTCAAAGATTTTCAAATATTTCAAAGTATTTGCCACTAAAGATTTTAAAGACTTGTAAAGATTTAAAGGTATTTACAAAAATTTGAAATATCTTAGGGTATTTTTAAATAGATTTCAATAATTTGAAGTGATTTCAATGGATTTTAAAGATTTGAGGGTATTTTTTAAAATTCCAAGGAATTTTTAAGAGATTTCAAAAGATTCAACTTCAAGGGATTTCAAAAGATTTCATAGGATTTGAAATATTTTTAGGTATTTTTAAAGAATCCAAAGAATTTTCAAGAGCTTAAAAAAATATCAAGGGAATCAAACAATTTTAAAACCAAATTTCAAGGAATTTTCAATTAATTTGAGTAATTTAATGGGATGTCAAAGGATTTAAATTATTTTAGTTTATTTTAAGATTCCATGATATTTCCAAGAGCTTTAAAAATTTCAAGGGATTTCAAAAGATTTCGAATGATTTTCAATAAATATTTTAGGGAATTTAGAAAGATTGCAAAGAATTTCGTAAGATTTTAAAACATTTTTAAGGGATTTTAGATTATTTAAAATTGAAAAGAATTTGTAGGATTTCCAAAGATTTAAAGGGATTTCCAGACAACTTTGGAAATTAAATTAAATTTCTAGGGATTTCTAGTGATTTTAAGGGATTTAAAAAATGTCTAGAGATTTAAACGGTTTTTATAGAGAACTATAATAAATAAGTTAAATTTAATGTAAATATTGTAGGGATTTCAAATGATTTCTACTTATTTTAGTGGATTTTTACGATTCCCAAAGGAAATTTTTCCAAAGATTTCAAGGGATTTTTGTGAAACTTTGTAAGTAAGTGAAAAAATTACATTTAAATTAAAAAAAAATTAGATAAAAAATATTTCAAACAACTTTGTAGGATTTCCACAGATTTTATGGGATTTTTAAAGAAGTTTGGAAAATAAATTAAATTAATTTCAAGCGATTCTTAGTGATCTCAAATATTTTAAAGGATTTTAATGAATTACAGAAGATTTAAAGGATTTTATTGAATCTCCAAGGATTTCAAGAGATTTAAAAAATTTCTAGGGATTTGAACTTTTTTTTTAGAAAACTTCAATGAATAAGTTTAATTTAATTTAAATATTTAAGTAATTGTAAATGATTTCTACTTATTTTAATGGATTTTTACGATTTCTAAAGAAAACTTTCCAAGCGATTTTAAGGGATTCAAAAGGATTATGAGAGATTTAAAAATGTTAAAGCTATTTAAAAGAAACTTGTAGGATTTCTAGAGAATTCAAGGGATTTCAAAGATTTTTAGGGATTTTGAGAACAGTTTGAAAAATTAATTAAATTAAATTCAAGGGACTCGTAGTGATTTCAAAGATTTCAAATGATTTTATTGAATCTCCAAGAATTTGAAGGAATTAAAAAAATTTCTAGGGATTTGAACTTTCTTTAGAAAACTTCAATGAATAAGTTTAATTTACTTTAAATATTTAAGTGATTGTAAAAGATTTCTTCTTATTTTAATGGATTTTGACGATTTCCAAATGAAAGTTTTCTAGCGATCTTAAGCGATTTTAAAGGCTTTGAAGTGATTAAAAAAATTTCAAGCGTCTTAAAAGAAATTTGTAAGATTTCCAAAGATTTCAAGGGACTTTTAGAAAAACTTGGCAAATAAGTGAAAGGGAATAAAAAATCAGGGGATTCACGGGATTTTAACGTATTTTGAGAGAACTGTAGGAAATAAGTTCAATTTATTTTATTTCTAAGAGGTATTATATGATTTCTAAATAATTATAGCAATTCTAAAGATTAAAAAGGAATTCAAAACAGTTTTTTAACAGATTTCAAAGATTTTAATGTTTTTAAAAATATTTGCAAATTTATCAAGGTGTTTCAAGAAATTCAAGAGACTTTCTTTACTTTTTACATTAATTTCTTCAATACTTTTGTATTGTTTATTTCAACGCTGATTTTCTATAATCGTTTTCTATATAATAATTTTTTATAATAAATTTCCTATAATCCTGAAAAAATTATAGGAAAATAAATATAGGCCTCTAATAATTTTCCTATAATATTTTTTCGTAAGGGCCAAGTAATCTCTATGAAAATCTATCTAAAACCTATCAAATCCGTGGAATTTTTTGTAATCTTGCAGTCTAGTGTACACTAAAAATCCGAGTAATCAGCCCCTCGAACTGTACGAAAAACTTGCCCCTGGTCGTCCGGCATGGATTGAAAAAAAGCATGTTATCCCATAATATCTTGATTGTGTTATTCGTCTAAAATTTAGGGATCACAGTGGTTTAGTAGTTCAACTTTGAGGAAAATAGGGTAATTTTTCTTCAAAAAAAGGGGATTTTGTTTTAATGAAAGGAAATTTTTTTAATTTTGGAATTATGAGAGTCCTTAATGGTATAATAATAAACAAAAATTAATAAATGCAACATTTTGATATGAAACCGCAAATTTGATTAAGTCCAGTTCTTAAAATAAAATATAAAATTAATATTAGTTTATAACAAATTTTGATAATTTATGAAAATTAATGTCTCAACGTCAGAATTAATATATAATATTGTTTGTATAGACAATCTAAACTTTGCATTTTTGTTTTTAAAAAAAGTTTCCGAAGAAGGGCACTAATATAATCTAAAGTTGGTTAAAATTGTTAGTTTAATTTTTAAACTCAAATGATTTTTCTTTAAAATAACCGTTTACCGATGCTTCTAAATCTTGCTTAAATTATAATGATTTTTGTTTAAAAAAAAAACTAATTTTCTATGTAAAACAACGAAACCTAAAATTGTTCAAAACTATGAATCTTCTTTCAAATCTAATGATTTTTTAAGAAAAATTTCAATTTTTGACAAAAAACACTAACAAAGTCCGAAATTATTCAAGCTTTTAAATTTGATTATTTTAAACAAAATGAATCATTGGATTGAAATCGAATGATTTTTATATTAAATTGCCAATTTCAGGTGAAATACCATCACCTAAAGTTGTTGAAATTATTATTTGAAATCTAATAATTTTGTATTAAAATATCAATTTCCAACGCAAACCTTAATCATAACATAATCCAAAATTGTTAAAAGATTCTAAATCTTTTTCAAACTATAAAGATTTTTGTTCGAAAATACTAATTTTCGGTGTAAAACTACAGCGTAATCTAAAAATTGCTAAAAAATTATGAATCTACTTTGGAATCTAATGATTTTTTTAAATAAAAATTTAAATTTTCAACAAAAAAAAAACACTAGAAAAATCCGAAATTATTCAAGCTTTTAAATTTTATTATTTTAAACAAAAATCATTGGATTGAAATCGAAAAGATTTGTTTAAAATTACAAATTAGAACAAAAGTTGGAAATTGTAAGTATTTTTTGAAATCTTATAATTTTTTATTAAAAATACCAACTTTCGACGAAAAAAACTAACATAATAAAAAATTGTTCAAATATTCTAAATCTTCTTCAAATTATAATTATTTTTTCCTTGTTGAAAATAACGAACACACTAATTTCAGGTGTAAAACAACAACGTAACCTAAAATTGTTCAATAACTGTGAATTTTCTTTGAAATATAATAATTTTTTAATACAAATTTAAATTTCAAAAAAAAATATTATCACAATCCGAAATGGTTCAAGTTTGTAAGTTTTATTAGTTCAAAGAAAAAGCATTGGATTTAAATCGAATGATTTTTTTTTTAAATTGCTAATTCCAGGTAAAGCACACAAACATAACCTAAATTTGTTGAAAATTTGTAAATATTCTTTTAAACCTAATTATTTTCATCATCATCTAAAGATATTTAACTATGAAATTCTTGGGAAAAAACTAAGAATCCAAAGATCAAATTTGTGTTTTAAAATGCCAGGCTTTTGCGTAAAACGCTAACATAATCTAATTTTTTCTTAAATTATGAACTTTTACAATATAATGACTTTTGTTTAAAAATGTCGATTTCTCGTAAAAACGCTAGCAAAGCCGAAAAACGTAAATTGTTGAAAAAATTTTCACCATTGAAATCTAATAATTTTTGTTATTAAAAATACCCATTTTCAGTATAAAAACCTAAAATAACATAAAATTGTTGAAAATTGGGAATCTGGCGAAAAAAGAAGCACAGCCTAAATTTCTAACAATTTTAGGTCATTTTAGCGTTTTCCACCGAAAATGGGCATTTTAAATTACAAATTATTAGATTTCAAAGATTAAAAATTGTTCGTCAAATCACCTTTTTCGGTATTGATAGCGCTTTTCATCGTTTAGCGTTTTTGAAACAAAAATCATTAGATTTTAAAGGTTCATAATTTTTAAACAATTTTAAGTTGCGTTAGCATTTTTCATACAAAGTTGGTATTTTAAAACGAAAATCATTATATTTTGAACAAAGTTAAAAATAATTCAGCAATTTTGGATTATGTTAGTGTTTTTCGCCGAAAATTTGTATTTTTAATCAAATAAAACTATATTTCAAAGAAAATTCACAACTTTGAACCATTTTAGGTTATGTTTGCCTTTTGCACAGAAAAATTGGTACTTTCAAACAAAAATCATGATAGTTCAAACGAGATTTGCAATTTTTGAACAGTTGCTGCTTATATTTACGTTTTTTACAGGAAATCGGTTATTTGAAACAAATATAATTCGATTTGGAAGAAGATATACAATTCTGAACAATTTTTTGTTGTTAATTCAGAATTTTCAGTCGGAAATTATTGGTATTTTTAATCAAAATTTATTAGATTTATATTCAGTGATTTTTTATTAAAATAATAAAATGTGCATGCTTGAACAATTTTGGATTTTGTTGCTGTTTTTTGTTGAAAGTACCAACATTGATTAAAAAATAATTAAATTTCAAAGAAGAATAATCATTTTTGAACAATTTAAGGTTATGTTAGCGTTGTACATCGAAAACTGTTATTTTCTAAGGAAAATCATTATAATTTCAACAATATTTAGAATATTTAGAATAAAATTTAACAATTTTGGATTATGTTAGTGTTTTTCGTCGTAAATTGGTATTTTCAAAAAAAAAATATATATTTTAAAGAAAATTCACATCTTTCCAACAGTTTTAGGTTATGTTAACATTTTCCATCGGAATTCGGTGATTGTAAGTAAAAAACATAAGATTTAAAAGAAGATTTACAGTCTCAAATAATTGTTTATAGTCTCAGTGTTTTTCTTGTGTAAAATTGTTATTGTTAATAAAAAGTCATTAGATTTGGCCAATCAGGTTGCCAATCGTTGACCATTTTTTTTTCCTTTTTTATCTCAGTTTAGCTAAGTTACAAATAATTTCTTAATTAATGCCCGCCTTCTCATAAAGGGGGAAAATAGACAACATTCTCAATTATAGGGGATTTTGATCAAAATAGGGGAAGAAAGGGGAATAGGGGACTGACTGTGATCTCTGAAAATGTTTGTCTTTCTAGTAAATAATGTTGAGGATAATGAGAATATCTAAATTTTGCAATTTTTTGCAGAATGGTCACGACAGGGAGACATGCGCAAGAACTTTGCGCGCTACAGAAGAGCGTCGTCCTTCCCGAGGTGCATTTCCCCCGCCTGCACAGAATTCGGAGCCGGTGCAACTTGGCATTATGAAGCAGGAAGAGGTCGCTATCTTATCAGCTTCCACTTCTCGCCCACACAGGCCAGCATCCCTTGATTTTGAATTGAGACGTCCGTCAATCGGCTGTACACGAGTCCCACCGATTAATAATCATTTTAACACGGAAGTCTTTGACGATACTAGCGGATCAGAGAGGACCGGATTCGAACTTAATGTCAATGTAGAATGTAGTCCTGTCAAAAATAGTGGTGGGTTAATTTTTGAATTTTTTAACCAATTTTAGATGTTTATTTGTAGTTTAAAAGTAATCATAAGTTCTCTGCGTTGATTTGAGTGTCATAGAACTTTACTACGTAACTGTAAGTGCCATAGAACTCTACTGCGCAGCCATATATGCCATAGAACTCTACTGCGCATCCAAAACATATGAGGGCTGCGCAATAGACCTGTATGGTACTTACACCTGCGCAGTAAGTTTCTAAGACTCTCATAGTAACGCAGAACCGTCACTGAAAAAAATAAATAAGCAAATAAGTAATATTTTCCCTATTTTCAGTGTTCGGATCGCCACCAGGGGCTTCAAGAAGAAGCGATATAGTCTTTGAGCCACGGTCTTACACCGAACCCTACATGAATGTGAATCCTGCAATCCAGGTGGATCAAACTCGAAGTTTCACTTCCGTGAGTTTAACTCTACGGCCACCTTCTTCAGATCCGCAACCGCCAATCGAAATCCGGTCGCAGGGTTCGAGTTTAACCTACTCAACATCCTCTTCAGATCCTCGAGGTTTTCAAAGCAGTGTTCAAATTAGTGTCGCTGCGGCGAGAATAAGACCTCCGATGGGTCCCACGAGGCCTAGTACTCTTATTCCCTCAGGTCAATTTAACAGTCTTCGACAACCTGCAGGTGTGCATTCAAACATTTTAGTTCGAAATTTAAATTTCTAGTAGTAGCAGTAGCGTTCTATGGTTCTCACTGATGCGCAGTAGAGTTCTATGGCACTTGTAGCTGCCCAGTAGAGTTCTATGGTTCTTACTGCTGCGCAGTTGCACGTGTGGCTTGTATAGCTGCGCAGTAGAGTTATATGGTGCTTACATATGCGCAGTAGAGTTACGTGGCACTTATAGCTGCGTAGTAGAGTTACACGGAACTTTAAATGCACAGTTGAGTTCTATGTAGCTTATACCTGCGCAGTAGAGTTCTATGACACTTGTAGCTGCGCAGAAGAGTTCTATGGTTCTCGCTGCTATGCAGTTGAGATATGCGCAGTAGAATTATATAATACTTATAAATGCACATTAGAGTGATATAGTGCTTATATCTGCACAGTAGAGTTTTATGGTTCGTGCTGCTGCGCAGTGAAGTTCTGTGGCAGTTATAGCTGCGGAGCAGAGTTCGATGGTGCTTATATCTGCGCAGTAGAATGCTATGGTGCTTATATCTGCGCAGTAGAGTTATATGGTACTCATAGCTGCGCACTAGATTTCTATGGCACTCATAGCTGCGCAGTAGAGTTATATGGCACTTATAGCTGCGCAGTTGAGTTCTACAGTACTTACAGCTGCGCTACAAAATTAAATTACATTAAATATGAATTTTCTTCATTAGGACTCCCGCCGGGTCCCCCTAGTCAGTTATCAAGGCCGACGATGACGATGAGTGCGCCGACAACACCTTCGGTTCCGACAATGAATTTAATCGTCCCTTCTACGAGTTCGCCAACCACTCCTTTGGCTGCTCAAGTGATAAAATCGCCACCTCCCACCCCAGAAAAAGAGGAGAGCGAGCTGGTTCCTTCCAGTTCGAATCAAGGTGAGATAAAGTCCTCTTTCCTTTTTTCTATAATAATAAATTCGTACCTACTCTTCCAACTACTTTTATTTTCAAAAGTTTGTAAAGAAAACTACGGGTGTTTTAAAATGGTTTCTCAATTTTAAACGTTTAAATTTAGAAGTTTTTTTTCTCTATGTAAAAAGACATATTGTTAGTTCGTATTTACCTGGGAGACACACAGACTCCAAACGCCCACGACGGAACGGTGAGAGCGATATTTACGCATTCTTGACCCACGCTCGGCTATAGATAGAAATGCGAGATCTACATGTATCACCTGACCCGAGGGCTCATTCCCCCTCTAAATTGTTGCATTACGGATTCTCAAATTTGGATCTCGTCTAATTCATTCAGCCAATTAAGTAATTTGATTTCCAGTGACAGAAAGTCAGAGGCAATTAATTGCAGAGCAGCTGGAGAGGAAAGAGAGACTGGCACGAGATGTACTAGTCGAAAAGGAAAAACTCGAAGCTATAAAGAAGGAAATGGAAATGCTCTTGAGACCTTTAGATCCTTTGATCACACCTGAAGTAATTTAATCAATCAAACATTTATCCTGATTTAAAATATATCACACAAATCAATTGTTATTAATTTCTTCTATTTTCAGGTCTACAGACAGAAGCTGCAGAACGAAATTTCTCAGTTGCGGAATCAGTGTAATAAACTGACTAATGAAATTGATCTAAGATCGCTTTCTGGAGGTAATTTATAACTGAATTATATTAATTTTAATTTCAGAGGTACTAAATTTCAAATAAGAGGCTGTCCATAAACTACGTTACCAATTTGACGGGGGAGTCCAATAATAACTTAGCTTTGAAAAGCACTTTCATGTTTCCAAATTTACAGTCTTTCCCCTATTTTCCCCTTTTAAAGAAATCTTGTCTCTCCTTTTTTCAAGAAACCTTTTATTTCTTTCGGACAAATGCGAGCTGAACTAATAGAACCTAATGAACAATTCCAAGTATTTTTAGTTCAAAAATCTGATATTATATTTTTATTAAAAATTCAACTATTTGGTTGAAAGTTGAACTACTTTGGTAAAAATTTATTTTCTTAGTTGGAGATTCTATCTCTTTGGTTAAAATGTAACCATTCCATTTTTAGAAAATTTATCTTTTTTGTTAAAAATTCAGCTTTTGGGTGGAATGTGGAACTCTTTTGTTAAAAATTAATTTTCTTTATTGAAGACTCATTATTTTAGTTTAGGATGTATCTATTTAATTTAAAATTTAACTATTTTGTTAAAACTTCGTTTTTTGGTTTGAAAATTCAAAAATTTGGAAGAGAATTAAGCTATTTGGTTGAAAATTAACTTTTTTTCATTAAAAACTCTAATTTTTAGTTGAAAATTTAATTATTCTTATGTAAATTCAACTGTTTGGTATCAAATTGACTTTTTTGTTGAAAAATCGTATTTTGTGGAAAATTCGTTGCCAATTCTATTTTGATAAAGTCATGTTTTTTCAGTTTTATTTGAAAATTCAACTGTTTTCTTAAAAATTCATCTTTTCGGATTGAAAATTCATGTTTGATGGTAGATATATCAACTTTGTGGATTGAAAATAAACTTTTTTGTTGAAAATTCAACTGTCTTCGAAAAATTCGTGTTTTTAGCTTGAAAATATATATGCTTGGTTAAAACTTTTACTATTTTGTTGAAAATTCGTCTTTTTAGCTCAAAAAATAACCATTTTAAATATTCGTTTTTTCTTCGTTTAATTCTGGATGAAAATTAAACTGTTTTGTTGAAAATTCGTCTATTTTGCTTGAAAGTTCAACTGTTTGGTTATAAATGCAACTGTTTTGTCAAAAATGTTTATTCTTTTCTTGAAAATTGGTCTCTTTTGGTAGAAAGTCATTTTTGATTGAAAGTTGAAATTTCGTTTTTGTTTTAGGTTGAAAATTAATTTTTTCATCTGAAAATTGAACTATTCCATTTTTGGTTGGAAATTTATCCTTTGTAAGTTGAAATTTCAAGTATTTTTACGAAATTCATGTATTTTGTTGAAACCCCTTTTTTTAAATAGAAAATTAATTTTGATTGTTGAAAATTCCACTTTTTGGCTTGAAAATTCAACAGTTTGGTAGAAAATTAAACTATTTGTTTGAAAATTAAGTTTTTCCTTGAAAATTCATTTTTGTGGTTGAAAATTCAACTATTTGATTAAACATTCATCTATTTTTAAGAAGATTTTACTATTTGGTATAAAATAAACTTTTTCGTTGAAAAATCATATTTTCGGGTTGAAAATTCCACATTTTTGTAGATAATTCGTCTTTTTGGCTTCAAAATTCAATAATTTTGTTGAAACTTCGTATTTTTTTGTAGAAAGTTAAAGTGCTTGGTTAAAAATTTATCATTTTGGTTGAAAGTGGAACTACTTTGATAAAATTTAATTTTTCAAGATTCAACTTCATGCTTTTATGGAAAATTTAACTATTTCATTTTTTGTTGAAAATTCATCCTTTATAAGTTGAAAATTCAGAAATTTAATAGAAATGTCATATATTTTGTGGAAAGTTAATCTTTTTGGTTAGAAAAGTAATCTTTTTTTTTTTTGAAAATGCATCTTACAACTATATTTTGTTAAAAATTCATTTTATTTCGTTTAATTTAACTTGTTGAAAATTCGTCTTTTTATAAAAAAATCATTTTTTATGATAGAAAAGTGTCATCTTTCTTAGTTAGAAATTAAATTTTTTTTGAAAAATTAACTTTTCGGGTTGAAAATTCAACTGTCTTCTAAAAAATTCGTCTTTGTGGCTTGAAGATTCAACTATTTTGTTGAAAATTTAGCTGTTTTCTGAAAAATTAAATTATTTGTTTGAAAGTGCAACTGCTTTTGATTGAAGTTTAATCTTTTTTTGTTAATAATTCGTCCTTTCGGATTGAAAATTCATGTTTGGTGGTAGAAATGTGATCTTTTTTGGTTGATAAACAAAACTTTTGTTGATAATTAACCTGCATTCAAAAAAATTCGTCTTTTTGCTAGAAAATTTAACTATTTTGTTAAAAGTTCAACTATTTTCTTGAAAATTCAACTATGTGGTTGAAAATGAAATATATTTTGACTTCCTTGTTGAATGTTGAATTATTTTTTTTAGCAATTCATTTTATTAGTTAAATATCCCTCTTTTTGGTTGAAAATTGATCGTTTTTATCTGAAAATTTAACTAATAAACTAAAAATTCGTCGTTTTGGCTTAAAAATTTAACTATTTGGTTGAAATTGAAATATATTTTGACATGAAATCTTAAGAATTCAAAGTTTTTCATATTGAATTCAATATGTTATTAACATTAATTTTATTTAAAAAATTTTATTTCTCTATTATTCCCCTAAAATTTGTAACATAGTTTAATGGACAGTCTCTGAGGTACGTTAGAAATTAGCGCAATTCCATGTTGAATCATATGAAGAATTTCAGCTATTTTTAATAATTTTGATAAAAATTCTAGTATCCTGTCTTTAAGGCGTTGATCAAGCCCTTCTTTTGAAAAGTCGAATGTTGATTTTTTGAGATTTTTTTTATATAAAAGATTCTAATTATGTGTACACTGTGTTACATAAAATATGTAGTAAAATGGTTCCTATAAACTTTTGTGTCAAACGAAAACTGGGTCTTTAATAAAGGTTTTTGTAGCACAAATAGGTTTTTTTGTACATAAGATTATTAAAAATTCTTATTAAAAAAAAAACTTTTTGCAAAATTATCTAATGTAGCCTAAATATTTTGAACCAAGAAGGAAGAAATTGATAAAGCCTTTCTTTTAATTCAAAATTTGAATTTTTTTTTTTTTTTTTTTTTTAATAAAAATTTGTTATTATATTTACGTTGTTATACATTAACTATGTCGTTAAAAAGTTTCTATAGACTTTTGTGTCAAACTAAAACTGGGTCTTCCATAAAGGTTCTTGTAGCTCAAATAGGACTCCAAAAACCTCTCTAGAAGACCCAGTTTTAGTTCGACACACAATTTTATAAAAAAGAATTTATTTTTAATAATTTAGTATACGAAAATAAAAGTTTCAATTTTCAAAAAAGAGCTCGATCGATTTTTTTCCTTTTTGGCTCAAAGTATCTGAACAACATTGGAAAATTGAATCCTGCTGAGCATTTTTTTTTTAGTAAGAATTTTCAATAATTAGGGAATTTTCAACCAAACAGATTGAAATTCAACCATGAAGAATAATTTTCTACAAAAAAAAGACGAATTTTTAACATAATATATGAATTTGCAACCAAGATGTTGAATTTGCAATTGAAAATGATAATTTTTTAACGAATAGTTGAATTTTACAAAAAAATCGAGATGAATTTTCAACAAAAAATAGAATATTTAAATGGTAAGTTAACCAAATTAATTTTTCCCAAAAAAAACGGATTTTCAATCAAACAGTTCAATTTTCAAACAATGTGATAAATTTTCAACGGAAACGATGACTTTTCAACTGGAATAGTTAAAGTTTATACCAAAACTGGACTCAACTGGAATCGTTGAATTTTCAGTTACAAAAATTGATTTTCAATAAGGTAGTTAAATTTTCGGAGATGAATTTTCAATTAAAATGATGAATCTTCAACGAACAAAATTTATTTTTAACAAAAGAGTTACACTTTTAACAAAGGAGTTGAATTTTCAACCAAAAAACATAAATTTTTAAGAATAATTGAGTTTTCAATTTAAGATAATACTTTTCAGTCAACAGAGAAAACAAATTTAAAACAAACAGTTGAATTTTCAAGGAAAAATATTAATTTTCCACCATGAAAATTAATTTTCCAGCAAAAAGGACGAATATTCAACAAAACACATGAAGTTATTATTGAGTACAATAAAAGAAACTTATAGCCTAATATTTCATTTACACTTCACTCTGACCAAGTTTCTTAAATATTTGACATTTATCCTTCGTGGTTTTTTCTGCCTTTTCATCCACCTAAATAAAAATTCATTCCCTCCAACAAACATTTTTGAGCAAAAATAAAATTTAATCTACTTCGTTCACGAAAACTACCCTTCATAGATTAAGTTTGTCAATTTTAACGAAAACTTTTATTCAATTCATTTATCTCTATGAATGATTGACATAAAAGTTCATTGTACTATTTACAGGGTGCACAGTCTTCTCCTTTTTTTCTTAGATTCCCCTTTTTTCTTGAAATTTCCCTTTCTTCCCCTATTCTCAAAAAACTTCCACTTTTTCCCCTTTTCTCTTTAAATATACGATATTTGAAATTGTACCCATTGAATAATAATTAAAGCAATTATAGCATTTAAATAAATTATTTATGAAGAAATAAGGTACACGTTTCAAGTGCTGACCATTAAAAATAAATACTTAAAAAAATTTGAAGAGGCAACATTTTAAAGCAAGTTGAAAATGTGAACACTGGAGGCAGAAGTTATTATCCAACATAAATTTTGAACAGTTACAAAATATATAGTATTTTTTAATTAAGTTTCAGAAGATTAACACATTTTAGTTGGAATGTATAAGTTTTTTAAAATCTTTGCTTGAAAATTTAACGATTGTTGAGACTTTTTTTTTCGTTGAAATTTTTTTTTTTATCTTACAATTGAACTATTCCATTTGTGTTTGAAAATATATCTTTTTTAGTCGGAAATTCAACTGTTTGGTTGCAAGTTCATGAATTTCATTCAAAAGTTATATTTTTTAGCAGAAAATTAGTTAAAAATTGAACTATTTGGTTGAAAATATATTTATTTTGTTGAAAAGCTGTCTTTTTGGTTGAAGATCAAACTACTTTGTTAAAAATTCATATTTTTTAAACTGAAAATTGCAATTTTGGATTGAAAATTATTTTTTGTATTGAAAGCTTATATTTTTGAGTTCAAAATTTAACTGTATTGTGGAAAGTTCTTTTTTTTTTTGCTCAAAAATTCAATAATTTGGTCGAAAATTGTTTTTTTAATTTGAAAATTAGTTTCTTGAAATTAAAATGTAGAAATTCCATTTTTGGTTCTAAGTTGATCTTTTTTATTCTGAAAATTCAACTATTTGGTTAAAAATTTATGTAATTTGTTAAAAATTCGTCCTTTTTTGTAGAAAATTAATCTTCTTACTTTAAAAATCGACATTTCGAATGCAATTTTTTTCTTTATTGGCTAAAAAATCTTTTTTGGTTAAAAACTCAACTCTTGTTGAAAATTCGTGTTTTCGAATGAAAGATTCAACTTTTTTATAGAAAATTTGAATTTTCACAAGAAAATTCAACAGTTTTATAGAAAATTCAACTAATTGGTCGAATTTTAAACTACTCTGTCAAAAATTCATTTTTCAGTTAAAAATTCATCATTTTGGTTCAAGTTTTTTTGTTTGTTAAAAACTAGGATTTTTAACTAAAAATTCCAATGTTTGATTGAGAATTAACGTTTCAATTAAAAATTCATATTTTCGTGTTAAAAAATCACTACTGTGTAGAAAATTCTTCTTTCAGGCTTCAAAATTCAACAATTCGCGACAAAATGCAGTTTTTCAATTGAAAATTAATTTTTTGAAACGAAAATGTAACTATTCGATTTTTGGTTAGAACTGATGCTCTTAATTCAACAATTCAACTATTTTGTTCAAAAATTATCTTATTTGTTGAAAACTTAAAATTGCGAAATTTAAAAATAAATGTTTTGTTCAGTTACAATTTTTTTGAAAATGTGCAAAAACGTTTTTTTTTTATTGAGACATATGCACACATTTTTTTAGAACTTGAATATGTCGAACGTGAAATTTGTTCAGCTTGAACCGAAGAAACATTTTGTTATTTTGCTTTTTCGGAAAAAAAATTTTGTCGTGAGTTAAGATTTTTGGGATTTCATATATTTTTTGCGATTTTGGAACGTTATAAACACCACGAAAAAAATGTTTCCATGACTAAAAATTAATAACATGTTCCTTGGTTCAAGCTGACGTAATTTACTTGTTTTGGATGTCGACCTAGAAATTGTTATCCCTCAGCTCAAACGATTTGATTAATTTTCAGCATTTTTACTTCGCTCTACTGAAGAGTTTAGTTTTCAATTTACATTTAAAGTATTAATTATCGTAAGGATGAAATGACAAATCTTGAAAAGAAATACTTATGTGAACGATGTTGAACATATCAAAAGTTTGTATTTAACTAATTTTATTTCTTCTCTCACTTTTTATATCACACTGGATGGATTTCCAACGATCTATTCAATTTTTAAAAATAAATCTTTAATGGCAGAAATCATTGAAAAATCATTCAAAATTATTTAAAAATATAACATGACTTACAAAAAAATTGTTCTTTTCGACATATGAAAATGAATGCTTAATATTTCCCCTTTTTCGCTGTACTCCCTGTATTTAGTTCGATTTAATATAGAAAATAATATAAAATAAGACATATTAATATTAAAAACACATTTCTTTGCTGTTCCATAATAGGGGCATGCATTATGGAACACCGGTACAAGAGTCTAAAAGTTGTTTTATAATAGGTACATAAAGGTCGTTCCGCTTTTTCATAAGTATAATAACTTTGCTTATGTTCGACTAAATTAAACTTTTAATAGGTGTCTCGCATTCAGAAAAGATCAGCGCATTCATTAGTATAAACATTTTCAAAAAATATATTCTACTATCGTTCTAAAATTAATAAAAATCTCAAAACCCTCTAAAAATTTGTCTCAAAATAGGTACCTTTACCTTAGCTGAAATTCTTCAGATGATTTGACATGGAATTGCTCGTTATCGGAATTAAATTTGACTCTCAATTTGTTTTCTTTCAGTTCCTCTCGGGGAGACAAACGAGGAATTCTACCAGGGCATTTACACTGGACAACCTTTCATCCCCCGAATTCCAAATGTTCCACCTCCTCTACCTTCGGAACCGCCGGCGTGGCAAAGGCCGGGCCCTAGTGTAAATCGAGAAGACAGGGAGGAACCCCCCTGGGTTTGTAGAATGTGCACCTTCAAAAATCATCCGTTGATGAAGAGGTGCGAGCAATGCGATCTTCCTCGAATAATGCCGCCTCTTCCGGCAGGTAGGAGACGGATCTCAGGTTCGATGACTTCCTTCATTGAACCGAAATCAACCTCCGCTTTGAAAGACTCCTCGCGAAAATGAATTTTACTTCTTTCTTTTTTTTTTTAGAATAAAGTAATCAGTTCAAAAGTCTGGAGGTTGTGTTCTGTTTAAGTGGATGGAAAAGGATTGCATTTCGAGTGCGGCGACGTTTTTTTTGTTGTTGTATTACTAGAATTAATAACTGCATGCGTGAGTGAGAGAAACTTCTCCAAAATATTGTAAGATATTTTTTAATATTTTTATTTTCGAGGGGTTGACCACTAGACATTTGTATGTGTACCAGAATTCAATGAATTTGAAATAATTCAAGTTAATTCGAGAGAATTAAAAAGAAAAAATGAAAAAGAATTTAAAAAGAATTCAAAGAATTCAAATAATTCCAAAGAATTTCAGGAATTACAAAGAATTTTTGGTTAATTCAAAAGAATTAAAAGATTTTCAAAGAATTCAATAAATTCAGAGGGTTTGTTCTAAAAACTACCGTCACACGAGCAAGAGGGGTTAATTAAAAATGTGACGTCACACATAGAAAATATGAATTTGCTTAAAAATTTGTTGAAATTCTTGAAAAAACGAAAATTAGTTATTTTGTTTTATTTACAAGTAAAATATCTAAATTTTATGATTGCATGTTTTGCGTTACAGTGTGAACTAGTTTTTGAACGGCTCCAAAAGAATTCAAGAGAACCCAAATCAATTTATGAGAATTAAAAACAATTTAATTAGAAAGAAATTGAAGAGAATTCAGAATGATTAAGAAAAAATAATTTTGAATTCAAGAGTATTCTTAAGAATTCAAAAAAGCACAAGGATTTATTAAATTGAAATGAATTTAAATAATTTAATAGAATTCTAAGGAATTCAAACGTTTCAATAAATTCGAGAGAATTCAGAGGAATTAAGAAAAAAAATTCATTGTGAATTCGAGTGAATTCTCAGGAAATCCAAAAATTCACAATGATTTAATGAATTCCAAGGAATTCAAACATTTCTATAAATTCAAGAGAATTCATAAGAATTGAGAAAAAAATTAATTGTGAAGTCGAGAGAATTCTTAAGAATTCAAGGAATTCAATCAGTTTAAAAGAATTCAATAAATTCGAAAGAAATTCAAATAGTTTACATTTTTTTTAAGAATTCCCAAAGTTTAAGCAATTTAAAAGAAGTCAAGAGAATTGAAGATCAGTTCAAGAGAATTCATGCATAATACAAGAAAATTCATAGAGCTGAAGGAATTTAAGTTGAATTCAAACAAATTTAAGAGAATTCAAGAAATTCAGAAGAATTTAACGTTTATTCAAGCTAATTAAAACAATTTTGTGAGAATTCAATGTTAATTCAAAAGAAGAAAGATGATTCAAGAGAATTCAAGAGATTTTAAGAGAATTCAGGGTTAGTTCAATGATAATACAAGGGAATTCAAGTTTAATTAAAGAAAATTGAAAAGAATTGAGGAGACTTCAGTGTTAATTCAAGAGAATTCAAAGGCTTTTAAGAGATATCAAGGTTAATACAAGAGAAGTCAGAAGAATTTAAGAGAATTCAGAAGAATTCAAGAGAATTCCGTAAAATTGAAAAGAATTAATTGTGAATTTCAAAAGATTAAAAAAATTCCAAATAATTTTACAGAATTCAAGGTTAATTCATGAGAATTCAAAAGAATCTGAGAGAATTTTAAAAAAATTTAGGAGACTTAAATTAAAAGAATTCATTTAATTCCAAAGAATTCTTAAGAATTCCAAGAAATTCAAAGGTTTCAATAAATTCAAGAGAATTCAGAGGAATTAAGAAAAAAAATTCATTTTGAATTCGAGAGAATTCTTAAGAATTCAAAAAATTCACAAGGATTTAATGAATTCAAATGAATTAGAATAATTCCAAATAATTTAAAAGAATTCCAAGGAATTCAAACATTTCGATAAATTCAAGAGAATTCATAAGAATAGAGGAAAAAATGCATTGTAAAGTCGAGATAATTCTTAAGAATTCAATCAGTTTAAAATAATTCAATAAATTCGAAAGAAATTCAAATAGTTTGCATTTTTTAAAAGAACTCCCAAAGATCAAGCAATTTAAAAGAAGTCAAGAGAATTGAAGATCCGTTCTCAAGAGCATAATACAAGAAAATGCATAGAGCTCAAGGAATTTAAGTTGCATTCAAGTGAATTCAAACAAATTTAAGAGAATTCGAAAAATTCAGAAGAATTTAACGTTGATTCAAGCTAATTAAAACAATTTTGTGAGAATTAAAGGTTAATTCAAGAGAAAAAAAGATGATTCAAGAGAATTGAAGAGACTTGAAGGTTGATTCAAGAGAATTCAAGAGATTTTAAGAGAATTCAGGGTTAGTTCAATGATAATACAAGGGAATTCAAGTTTAATTAAAGAAAATTGAAAAGAATTGAGGAGACTTCAGTGTTAATTCAAGAGAATTCAAAGTCATTCATGAGACTTCAAGGTTAATACAAGAGAAGTCAGAAGAACTTAAGAGAATTCAGAAGAATTTAAGAGAATTCCGTAGAATTGAAAAGAATTAATTGTGAATTTAAAAAGATTAAAAAAATTCCAAATAATTTTACAGAATTCAAGGTTAATTCAAGAGAATTCAAGAGAATTTGAGAGAATTCAAGGGTAATTAAAGATAATTAAAAAAAAATTCGGAGACTTAAATTAAAAGAATTCATTTAATGCCAAAGAATTCTAAAGAATTCCAAGAAATTCAAAGGTTTTAATAAATTCAAGAGAATTCAGAGGAATTAAGAAAAAAATTCATTGTGAATTCGAGAGAATTCTTAAGAATTCCAAAAATTCACAAGGATTTAATGAATTCAAATGAATTTAAATAATTCCAAATAATTTAAAAGAATTCCAAGGAATTCAAACATTTCGATAAATTCAAGAGAATTCATAAGAATAGAGGAAAAAATGCATTGTAAAGTCGAGATAATTCTTAAGAATTCAATCAGTTTAAAAGAATTCAATAAATTCGAAAGAAATTCATTACATTTTTTTAAAGAAATCCCAAAGTTCAAGCAATTTAAAAGAAGTCAAGAGAATTGAAGATCAGTTCTCAAGAGCATAATACAAGAAAATGCATAGAGCTCAAGGAATTTAAGTTGAATTCAAGTGAATTCAAACAAATTTAAGAGAATTCAAAAATGCAGAGGAATTTAACGTTGATTCAAGCTAATTAAAACAATTTTGTGAGAATTAAAGGTTAATTCAAGAGAAAAAAAGATGATTCAAGAGAATTGAAGAGACTTGAAGGTTGATTCAAGAGAATTCAAGAGATTTTAAGAGAATTCAGGGTTAGTTCAATGATAATACAAGGGAATTCAAGTTTAATTAAAGATAATTGAAAAGAATTGAGGAGACTTCAGTGTTAATTCAAGAGAATTCAAAGGCATTCAAGAGAGTTCAAGGTTAATACAAGAGAAGTCAGAAGAATTTAAGAGAATTTAAGAGAATTCCGTAGAATTGAAAAGAATTTGAGAGAATTCAAGGGTAATTAAAGAGAATTTAAAAAAATTTAGGAGACTTAAATTAAAAGAATTCATTTAATTCCAAAGAATTCTAAAGAATTCAAAGAGCTCATAAAATTCAAAAGAAGTCAAGATAACTCAAGGGTGATTTAATTGAATTAAAATAATTGAAAAAAATTCATGGTGAATCCAAGATAATTCAAGGAATTTAACGTAATACGAGGTAATTTGAAAGAATTTAGAGAATTTAAGGTTAATTGAAGTGAATTCAGAGGAATTTCAAATAATTGTGAGTTAAAAAAAAATCAAAAGAATTCAAGAGAATTTAAATAATTCCTAAGAATATAAAAGAATTTAAAAGAATTCCAAGAAATTCAAAAATTGCAATGAATTCAAAAGAATTAAATTAATTCAGAGAGTTCAAAAAAATTCAATACAATTCATGAGAACTCAAAGCTGGTTAAAACGAATTCAAGGGTAATGTAAGAGAATTCAAGAAATTTAATTACTTCAAGTTTAATTGAAGAGAATTCAAGGAATCCAAAGAGTTTATGGCATTCAACGTTCATTCAAAAGAATTTGAGAAACTTCAAGGTTTCATTAGAGAATTCAGAATAATTTAAAAGAATTCATTGTGAATTCAAAAAAAGACAAGAAAATTCGAAAGAATTTAAATAATTTTCAAGAGTTCCAAAGAATTCAAAGGATTCAATAAATTTGAAAGTTTCAACAAAATTGAAAGAATTCAACGTTAGTTCAAGAGAATTGAAACAATTAAAAAGAATTGAAGAGAATTCAAAAGCATTAAGAGGCAAATTTACACCAGAATTAATCAGTGGTTAACCCATCGTATATTTAAAAAAAAATTTATTGAAGTCTTTAAGTTTTCAAGATTGGACACTTTTTGTAAATGAAAAGATTTTTTATTTTCACAGTTTCAAAAGTGAAAACACTTATAAAGTAGAAATGTTAAAAATTGGAGAAGTTTACAGTCTTCTTTAATTCTTAATCGAAATATTGCCGAGACAATAATTTCAAGAGTGTCGCAAATAACCGAAGTAAATTGGAGTTTCTAATGTTGTATTCTTTTATTTATCATTTATCATTTACAATTTAATAGCACGCTCTAATGTAATGAGTGATAAGTAATAATTAACGATGTTGAAAAATAATTAACCAAACCACGAGATCTCAGGTGATTAATATTAATACCAAATTAAGCTCAGAAAGTGCCTTAACATTACAAAACTACGGCACCTAGATTTTTTTTTAATGTGATTGTAAATGTTAGTATTACGTATGGTAGTAATTTTTATAGAGCAAGTTGTGACAACTGAAAACTCCATAATATGGATTATAATTTAAAATAATAACTTTAGGACATTCCTGATAATTTTTAAGATTTCGAAAACAATATTTCTTAAACCATCAATTTTTTCATAAGCCATATGAGCCATTCATATATTTGAAAGAAAATATAAGTCTGATTTTAAAACTCTGTTTCTTCTGAATAGTGCTTTTAATTTCTAATATTCTTTTTAAAAACTTTACAAACTTGATTTAACATATGTTTAAATTTGGAACAATTTTAGATTCTCTTAACCGCTATACGAACCAACTAAAAATTCTCATTTTTATGTAACTTCGGAATGTGTTTTCGCCTGATTTGTTTATGTTATTTTCGAGTGAATTTTTTGAAATTTCATAACTCATTATAAAATCATCCGTAATTCTGCAGGCGAAACGCAAGATATTCACATACGGGTGACGCATCACCACAATTTTTCACCACGGCGTAAGTAAAGTATTAACAAAAATAAAAAGATTCCAATTTGAGAAGGAAATCGATTTTATCAACTATTTTACATTTCCAGTAAAATAAAAAAAAGCTTCTTTCATTCCAGGGACCGTGCACAGTTGGGTTGTATGACGAAAACTGAATTAGAAACAAAACTGTATATAATTAATTTATTATTCCCTTAAAATGAATAAAACTACTTGTACGTATTTAAACTTTAAGCGACTGATTGTGAATATTGTAATTATTATTTAGTTTTCTATTTGCTTTAGAATACATGTTTTGAATTAAATTCCAGATTCAAATAAATCTAGATTTTTGAAGACAGAATTTAAAAACAATGCTGTGCACGATTTTGTATTCGCTGATCGAATAGCATTTTGTATTTTATTTCGTTCTATTCTTTTATTATAGTTTATCTTATATTGTCTGTTCTCTAAAATTAAATTATAATTAGGTAAATACCTCGATAAATACCGTCAGTGAACAAAATCGAAACAGCAACTGAGGCTCTTTGTTGAAATAAACTTGTTTCGTTTGTTAATTAATTGTTTTTTTATACGATCCCTTCCTTGTTGCGGTAGTTAAACTTAAGATAATTGTGTGTGTGTTGATAATTAATTTATAATAATAGAGGATATGTTTTTTAAAATTATATTGCTGTTCCTCGTTCCAAATTGAGTTTCGTTTCTCTGGTGTGTTCGCCGTAGAAACGTTCCAGTTTTTGATTGAACCTCGCGTTCCTTTCATTGATATAATCAATGTCAGCGTCGTCGTTGTGCATACGACGTCTGCTGTATTTGTTCCGTTTCGCAATCCTGGAATGGAGAAAAGGTATGTTTTATTATTTAGGTATTTTTTGAATAATTGGATATTTGATAATTCTGTAAGTAGAGTATATGTCTATTTCGGATCTGTGACTAAAATATAGCTACTGCGCAGCCAAAAACAGCAAATAAATCTACTGCGCAGCCAACAAAAGCGTATACCTCTACTGCGCATCTCAATCTTATTATGGCTGCGCAGTGGAGCAAATTTCACAATTTCTACTGCGCAAACATTTTAGACATGAAAAATTAAGCTCACTGTGAATTCAAAAGGTTGCGAAGAATTTCAAATATTCAAAAGAATTTAAGGTTAATTAAATTAATTTCAAAATAATACAAAGTTGATTAAATTATATTAAAAAGGCTAATTAAATTCAACAAAATTTAAAATAATTAAAGGTTAGTTCAAGAGAGTTCAAAAGAAAAAATTTCAAATAATTCCGCGAATTTGAAAGAATTCCAAGGTTTATTCCAGAAAATGTAAATTAATACAAGAGAATTAAAAAGAATTTAAGAAAATTCAAGATTAAATCAAGAAAATTTAAGGTTAAATCCAGAGAATTCAAAAGAACTCAAGAGACTTCAAGGTTAATTCAAGAAAATTCAAACTAATTTAAGACACTTCAAGGTTAATTAAAGAGAATTCCAAAAATTTTAAGAGAATTCAAGGAAATTCAAAATATATGATTTCAAAGATATCCAGGAATTTAAAAGAATTTAAAGTTGATTCAAGAGAGAATTCAAAATAAAAAATTTCAAACAATTCAAAAAAATGCAAGGAATTCCAGGAATATAAAAGAATTCAAGGTTTATGCAAGAGAATTAAAAATAATTTAAAGTTTATTCAAGACAATTTAAGAGACCTCAATGTTAATTCAAGAAAATTTTAAAGAATTTAAGAGAATTCAATGTTAATTCAAGAGAATTCAAAAGAATTTGAGAGACTTTAAAGATAATTCAAGAGAATTCAAAATATTTTAAGAGGATTCAAGCTTAATTCAAGATAATTTAAAAGAATTCAAGGTTAATTAAAGAAAATTCATAATATTTCAAGAAAATTGAAGGTTGATTCAAGTGAATTCAAAAGAAGTAATCTCAAAGAATTCCAAGAATTTAAAAGAATTCAAGACAACAATTTCAAGAATTCAAAAGAAAGGACTTCTAATAATTCAAAAAATTCCAAAAAATTCAAGGAATTACAGGAATTTAAAAGACTTGACGGTTAATTCAAGATAATTCAAAAGAATGTAAGAGACTTCAAGTTTAATTAAAGAGAATTCAAAAGATATTATGAAAATTCAAGGTTAATTCAAGGGAATCCAGAAGAAATCATTTCAAATAATTCCATGAATTTAAAAGAATTCGAAAAAATCATGTTTAATAATTAAAAAGAAAGGGCTTCTGATAATTAAAAAAATTTTAAAGAATTTAAGGAATTCCGGGAATTTGAATAATTCTAAAAAATAATTTCAAAGAATGTGGAAGAAAAAGCTTTTAATAATTTGAAAAATTCCAAAAAACTTCAGGGTTAATTCAAAAGAAAGAAGTTCAAAGAAATCCAAAGAATTCTAGGAATTTGTAAGAATTCAAGGCTAATGCAAGAGAATTAAAAAAAATTGAGGCCAATTCAATAGAATTCAAAGGAAAGAATTTGAAAGAATTCAAAAAAGTTAAAAGAATTCAAGGAACTTGAAAGAATTCAAAAAAATCGAGGCCAATTCAAGAGAATTCAAAAGAATTGAAGATAATTCAAGGTTCGTTAAAGAGAATTCACAAGATTTTAAGAAAATCCAAGGTAAATTCAAGAGAGAATTCAAAATAAATAATTTAAAATAATTCCAAAGAATTCGAAACAATAATTTCAAAGAATTAAAAAGACTTCTAATATTTCAAAAAATTCAAGAAATTTCAGGAATTTAAAAGAATTTACGAGACTGCAGAGTTAATTCAAGAGAAGTAAAAAGACTTCAAGTTTAATTCAATAAAATTCAAAAGATATGCGGAGATATCAAGCCTAATTCAAAATAATTTAGGAGACTTTAATATTAATTCAAGAGAATTCAAGAGACTTCAAGGTTAATTAAAAAGAAAGAATTTTCAAGAACTCCAGAAATTTAAAAGAAAGTTTATTCAAGAGAATTAAAAAAGGAAGAGTTTGAAAGAATTAAAAAGAAAGAAATTCAAAAAATGTAAAAGAAGTCTAAGAATTTAAAAGAATTCAATGTTAATGCAAGAGAATTTTAAAAAATCGAAGACAATTCAAGAGAATTACAAAGAATTTAGAAGATTTCAATGTTAATTTAAGAGGATTCAACAGATTTTAAGAGACTTCAAGGTTCGTTCAAGAGATTTCGAAAGATTTTAAGAGAATTCAAGGTTAATTCAAGACGATCAAAAGACAAGTTTTCAAAGAATTTCAAACAATTTAAATAACTCCAGGAATTTAGAAGAATCCAAAGATAATTCAAGAGAATTAAAAAGACAAAATTCAAATAATTGCACGAATTTAAAAGATTTCAAGAGAATTCGAAACAATTTTAGAGTCTTCGAGGTTCATATATTTCAAGGAATATAAAAAATTCAAGCTTAATGCAAAAGAACTTGAGAGACTTCGATGTCAATTCAAGAGAATTCAGGAGATTTCAATGTTAATTCAAGAGAATTTAAAAGAATTTGAGAGAATTCGTAAGATTTTAAGAGAATTTAGAAGATTTTAAGAGAATTCAAAGTTAATTCGAGAGCATTTAAGAAACTTTACGGTTAATTCAAAAGAAAGAAGTTCAAAGAATTAAAGGTTCAAGAGAATTAAAACAAATTTAAGAGACTTTCAGGTTAATTCAAGCGAATTTAAAAGGAACAATTTCAAATAATTCTTAAGAATTCCAGGAATTTAAAAGAATTCAAGTTTGCTTCAAGAGAATTCAAAATAAAGAATTGAAAAGAAAGCAATTCAATTAATTTAGGGAATATAAAAGTATTTAAGCTTAATGCAAGAAAGCTTCAGAGATTGCAATGCTAATTCAAAAGAATTTAGGAGATGTCAATGTTTATTCAAGAGAATTTGAGAGAATTTAAGAGTTCACGGTTAATTAAAAAGAAAGAATTTCAAAGAATTCCAGAAATTTAAAAAGAGATTGAGGTTGATTCAAGAGAATTCCAAAGAAAGAATTTGAAAGTACTGGAAAGAAAGAAGTTCAAAGAATTCAAGTTTCAAGAGAATTCAAAAGAATTGAAGAGACTTTAAAGTTAATTCAAGAGAATTTAAAACAAATAATTAAAAATAATTCTTCAGAATTCCAGGAATTTAAAAGAATTCAAGTTTGCTTCAAGAGAATTCAAAATAAAGAATTGAAGAGAAAGCAGTTCAAATAATTTAGGGAATATAAAAGAATTTAAGCTTAATGCAAGAGAACTTCAGAGATTACAATGATAATTCAAAAGAATTTAGGAGATGTCAATGTAAATTCAAGAGAATTTGAGAGAATTCAAAGTTAATTCAAGAGAATTTAAGAGTCTTCACGGTTAATTCAAAAGAAAGAATTTCGAAGAATTCCAGAAATTAAGGTTGATTCAAAAGAAAGAATTTGAAAGAACTGGAAAAGAAAGAAGTACCAAGAATTCCAAAGAATTCAAGGTTCAAGAGAATTTAAAAGAATTGAAGGGACTTCAAAGTTAATTCATGAGAATTTGAGATAATTTAAAAGAAATAATTATTAAGAATTGCAAGAATTTAAAAGAATTCAAGTTTGCTTCAAGAGAATTCAAAATAAAAAATTGAAAAGAAAGCAGTTCATACAATTCGAGGAATATAAAAGAATTCAAGCTTAATGCAAGACAACTTCAGAGACTTCAATGCTAATTCAAGAGAATTCAAAAGAATTTAGGAGATGCCAATATTAATTCAAAAGACATTAAGACACTTCAAGATTAATTCAAGCGAATTTAAGAGAATTAAAATTAATTCATAAAAATTCCAGGAATTTAAAAGAATTTAAGACGATTCAAAAGGTATTACGAGAATTCAAAGTTAATTTAAGAGGATTTAAGATTAATTCAGGAGAATTGAAAAGATTTCAAGAGAATTTAGAAGATTTCAAGGTTAATTCAAGAGAATTCAAGGCTCTCTGAATGTGAAACTTTAATGGCTGCGCAGTAGACTAAATACCATAAATCCTGCTGCGCAAACATTTTAGAACTGGAAATTTAAATTCTTGAATAAAAAATAAATAATCTTACTGTTTTTCAAGGTCTTCAACCATTTTGTCTACGGCATCCTTTTTGTCCTCGACCAATCCATGTAGAATCGTATTACGATCGCCATAGAAAGCCGGTCCCAATTTTTCTTTAGCCTCTTCATACGACTCCATGTTGGGCTTTATGCCCTTTATGTTCCGATTATATTGCCGGATCGTCGCTTGCTCGTAATCCGAAAATCCTGGATCGGGATTTTTCTTTTTTTGTTTTCTAGCGATCTGTTGAGCTTCTAGGGCGCCCATATTTAAAAGCTTCGTTCTGTCGTAATCCAATCCCTAAAACAATTTTTTTTTAATAATTATTAAATTTTCTGATAATCTGAGGTTCCTTTCAACAATATATATGTGGGCATTAGGGTGGTCCAAAAATGAATTTGAAATCTTTTTTTCGAATTTTGATGTATATTATCCAGAAATTTGTTCGAATCGACACAAAAATGAATCCATTTATTTATTTATTTATTTTTTATGATATTTAGAGTTGGTCCAAGCCCCATGAAGTTTATACCCGTATTTCCCATAAAAAAATACGTTTTTGTGAATTTTATTCAGAATAGACAATATTGGCTGAATCTCGTTGAAACTCAACATTTTGCTTCACAATTAGCCATAGAATACGAATAAAATATTTCTTTTTAAATATCACCCCCATAAGTCTGTTTTATAGGGTTCCAAAAAACCCCCATAAGTGAAAAAATGGGTTTTGCGAGTCTTTGGTGCTAATTATAATTTATTCTGCGGTTTTTTAATGTAAATTGTTTCTCATACACAAAATACTACTTTATACTGACAATCAGATGTTTGCATAAATTGTTTAAGCAATTTATTATTGTTTTTAGCAATTTTCTCTTAGAACAGAGTTAGAAAGTCGCGGGGTTTCAAAAAAAATTCACTTTTTGTCCAATTTTCAATTAGAGCGAGGTAATACCTAATTGATCTTAACAAAAAGAATTGTTTGGACAAATTATTATTGTTAATAATATTCTCTTTGAATAATGCTAGAAATTGCGGGTTTTTTTCTGAAATTTTAAACTGTTTGTCCTCTTCTCAGTTAGAGTGAAGTAATAATTGATGCAAGTTAACAAAAATAGTTGTTTAAACAATTTATCATTGTCCATAACTTCCTTCTCTCAGATAAGTGCTAGAAAGTTGCGGTTTTTTTCTTAAATGTTTAACTTTGCTTTGTCTTTTTAGTTATGAAAAAATAATAAATAAACATTAGAAAGAATCATATTTTAAACAATCTCTTTCTTTTTTATGAATATATTTTTCTAGAATAAAATAGATGTTTGTAAAATTCATATCTGACTTTAATTCTCTTCTTACTAGAGACGAAAGTAAGTCTACCTTGTCCCGTGAAATGTTATAATCAATTAATTACTTGTTTTAGGTATTTTTAATATTTTTATATGCATATTATCATCGACGAGATTTGTTTTCTCCAGGGAAGGAGGAGGAGGGGATGATATTAAAATATGTGCAATTCCAAATTTTTCTTTTACGCTCTGCATTAAACTTCTTGTTGCAATTCAAAACAAAACTTTTACAAGTCATTTAAAGACTATGTAAGATAGCTTTTTTGTTTAAATTATTATTTTTTAAATATTGGGAAAAGAGCTAAAGTAATTCACTTAAAAATACAATACTATTTTTTTAAATGATTCTTGTTGAGGATGACTTATTATTTGTTCATAACTAAAAAGTAAAAGCAAAACTAAAGATTTCAGAAAAAAGGCAACTTTCTAGCATTACTCTAAGAGAAGATAGTTATAAACGATAAGTAATTGTTTAAATAAGCATGTTTGTTAGCTTGCATTAATTAATAACTTGTTTGGAAATTTGTTGTGCTGAATTGAATTAATTATTAACTAACTCCAAGTGAAAAAAAGACTATTAGTTTAAAATTTCAGAAATGGCCACAACTTTCTAGCATTATTCAAATTGAGTATTATTAAAAATAATAATAAATTGTTTAAATAACTAATTTGGTTAACTTTAATCAATTATCTACCTCACTCTAATTCAAAATTTGACAAATAGTGGAAAATTTGAGAAAAAACTGCTATTTTCTAGCATTATTGTAAGAGAATATTATGAATGGAGATAATAAATTATATAAACAATTATTATTGTTGAAAATAATTAGGTATTACCTCACTCTAATTAGAAATTGGACCAAAAGATGAAATTTTTTGAAAAAACCGCGTCTTTCTAACTCTACTCTAAGAGAAAATTGCTAAAAGCATTGCATAATTTGAAAATTAATTATTTTGAACGATTCGTTTCAAGGTCCTAATTTAAGAATTCTTCCATTTTTGAACGTAATTTAGAATTGTTTGATTTTTAACGCTTCAAGTTTGAATTAATTAATTTTGAAACTTTCCAATTAGAAAGCATATCATTTTCGAAGTTTGTTGAATAATTAAACTTTACAGGTTCACAGTATTTTTCGAAATATTGAAAATTCTACAATTTTGAACGGTGAAAATGACAGTGATTGTTTTTCAAAAAATTACAATTAGTACTAAAAAAATTTGTTTAATCACTTTGAATGTCACTTGCTACTACATGATATGATCTTATCAATAATATATTTATTGTCTTTAAAATTATTATAATTTCAATTTAAAATTATAGTTTTAAATGTGCAATTTTGAGAGTTTATTCTTTCAGGCCTTGAAACTATTTTTTTGGCTTCAAAAGCTTAAATTCGAAAATTTTTGGTTTAAAATACCTTTATTTTTAGAGGCTTCTAATTAAAAATTTCACAATGTTGTAGTTTAAAATTTAATTATAAAAAATACCAAGACGATTTCGCTATTAAATCTTTCAAAATTTCATATTAAAAGCCTTGATAGTTACTTTTAACTTTAGTAAATTTAGACGTAAATAAAAAGCAATTTCGAATTGAAAAACTGTATACTTTTAAACATTGGCATCATATTGTAGAAATCTTGTTTTGTATTCTTTTTTTTTATTTTTTATTTTCACTGTAAAATCTTGAAATTGTCCGATGTTTAATGATTCAAACAAATAAATCATTTCAAATTGAAAAATATTTGATTGGAAAATTTCAAGAATTTATAATAATTCTAAAGGAGATTTTAAAAACAATTAAAAGATTTGATATTAAAAAATGAAAAATTGTGTTTAAAATAGAAATCGACAAAAAGTCTATCTGAAATAGATACCGCAGTAATTGAATAATTTCTTTAATTGTGAATGGTTACAATTTTAGAGTTCTGAATTTCCATATTGAACTCTAAATTTGGAAAATTCAATTGGTTGAGTTTTGAAAAGTATAGTTAACAATTAAAAAATTATTAATTATCAAACGATTTAAATTTACTTAAACTAATTAAAATTTTAAAGGGTTTGAGTATAAAAGTTTTCATATTAAAATTTTTAGTGGCTACATTTTTTTATTTGCAAATGAAGTTCGAATTTATTTAAGTTTAAACATTTCTGAGTAAAAATTTTATCATGTTTACTGTTTCTCATTTAAAATCACGTCATCAGTTTTGATGTTAAATAATATTTTTTTAATGCAATGATAATGTAAAATTCGAGAATTTCAGAAGCTTTGACTTTGAATGATTCCATTCAGTTTTCAATTTCAAATTGTCAAATTTTAATCGCTTCGAATTCAAAATTATTCAAATTCAAAAATGTTCAATTTTCAACGTAAATTGTCATATTTTCTCCCTAAACCGGTAGAAATCACAAATTTATAGCAGAATAACCGGGAGAAAGCTGGGAGAGGAAAATTATAAAAATTTTAGCCACTCTGTATACTTTTTTTATTTTTATTTTGCTTACCTTTTCTTCTGCATCTTTCCTTGCAGCTTCATCTTGCAGAATCCAATCTGCTTGTCTTTTTCGGGACTCCCAATTTTTAGGCAGATTATCCCGTTTGCTTTCGTCAATCACTGCTTGGTGATTTTGAGTTCGAGCCTCGTTCTGAAATATAAAAAAAATATATTTAGGTAAACATTTTTTCCAAACCAGGGCGTTTACTCATATCCTGCGGAAAAAATTCTCTGATAATTCCAGGATATTTCCAAGTATCTCAACTTTTTTCAGTTATAATTTTTCATAGTATGGAACCTTCCATATTTATTTCTCATTTTTTAAAATAATTAACTCAGAATATTTATACAGTTTTGAGAGTATATTATTAATAAAGTTTTTTGTCAATTTCTAGGCATTATTTAATACTTTTGATTTAGAAAGCTTTGACAGATTATATTACAAGATATTCTTAAATTCCCAAAATCCACGAATTTGAATAATAATTCAAACAAATTTTTATTTTATTTTCTTATACCTAAAATTCAGTCTATATTCCGGTAAAATTAATATGGGCACTCAATTTAATATAAACATTTTCAGTAGTGATGAATTTTCAACTGAAATGGTGAATCTTCAACTGGAATAAATGAATTTTAAAACAAAAAGATGAATTTTCTACCAAAAAATAGAATTTTTCAACAAAATAGATGCATTCTCAACCAAATATGTAGTTAAATCTTCAACTAAATAAGATCAATTTTCAAGCAAATAGTTGAATTTTGAACTAAATAAGATTAGTTTCCAACCAAGAATAGAATAATTCAATTTTTATTTAAAAAAGAATCGATGTTCAACTAAAGAGATAAATTTCCAACTAAAATGATTCTCATCGGGCGCGACTGTTCAAATCATCGACAACTGTAATTTGGTGATTGTGAATTCTCTTTTGTTAAAGCTCTATTATAACAAATGTATATTATATTTATTTCTGTACTCAAGCTGGTACTGTTTATTCAGATATTGCAAAATAATGTATAAATTTTATTTTTCATGATAACTTCAATATTTGCTCCTTATTTCGCACTAATTTTTATTCTTAGCTACCCTGAAATATCTATCATTTCAAGAAATTTATATCATCAAAATTCATAATATGTATTGGTATTGAAACATACTTATTTTTATTGTCTTGTTCTTATAATTTAAAAAAGTTCACATCCTGCACAAAAAAGGTTGCTATTATACATTTTATTGAAACTCGTGTCGTTTTTCCAAAAATTATTTTTTTTTATTTACATTCTTATTTTTTACGATTGAAAAAAAATCTACTTGCCCTTTCTAAAAATTAGAAAAAATGAAATCGTAGATCATCTTTAAGTGAACAACTTTCGCCTATTAATTTTTTTTCATAGCTTGTGTCGTTTGTCCAAAAATTAAATTTTTTAATTTTTAATGTTATTTTTTATGAATGAAAGAAAAACTAAGCGTCCTATCATAAATTGATTATTGACTAATTGTAATTTGTAGATCTTTTTTGGGACTTTCAAAAAGCAACGTTTTTTTTTCTCTTGACTTTTTTCATATCTTGCGTTGTTCCGCTTAAAATGTGCATTTTCATTTTATTTTTTTGGATTTTGAAAATGCTATAATTCTAATAATTTTATTTTTATCGACAAATATCATGAGGATCAATTTTTCAAGTTTTCGAGTACTATTTATAGCCGTACATAGAATTTTTAAATCTTAAAAAAAATTGTCTCAAAAATTTTCAAAATGCTTCAACTTTTTTAATGATGATTCAAAATAGCTGGTTAACGAACTTTTTCTTTCTTCTTAGGACTTGAAAAAGTGTGCCAAAGCACAATCTAATCTGATAATTTGAATCTGATAATTTGAAGCGAATCCAAAGGATTTTAAATATTTTAGGGTAATTGAAATTTTGAATTAATTTCAATTATTTGAAGGGATTCCAAAGGATTTCAAAAAAAATTAGGGTATTTTTAAAAATGTCAAGGAATTTTCAAAAGCTTTAAAAATTTTCAAGGATTTGAAATATTTTAGGGCATTTTAAAAGATTCCAAGGAATTTTGAATAGAATTCAACAATTTGAAGTATTTTAGGGCATTTTAGAAGATTCCAAGGAATTTGCAATAGATTTTAATAATTTGAAGGGATTCCGAAGGATTTGAGATATTTAAGGGTACTAAAAAATTTAAAAGGAATTTTGGATTAATTTGAATAGTTTGAAGGTATTTTGAAGGATTTTAAGTTATTAAACAAAATTCCAAGGAATTTCATATAGATTTCAATAATTTTAAGAGATTCCAAAAGATTTTGTATATTTTAGGGTATTACAAAAAATCAAAAGGAATTTTGAATTAATTTCATCCATTTAAAGGGATTTTGAAGGATTTTAAATATTTTAGGGTAATTGAAAAATTGCAAGGAATTTTGAATTCAATACAATCATTTGAAGGAATTCCAAAGGATTTGAAAAAATTTAGGGTATTTTTAAAAATGCCAAGGAATTTTCAAAAGCTTTAAAAAGTTTCAAGGATTTGAAATATTTTAGTGCATTTTAAAAGATTCCAAGGAATTTTGAATAGATTTCAACAATTTGAAATATTTTAAGGCATTTTGAAAGATTACAAGGAATTTGCAATAGATTTTAATAACTTGAAGGGACTCTAAAGGATTTGAAAATATTTTCGGAATTTAAAAAAATTCTTAGGAATTTTCAAGAGCTTTAAAAAGTTTCAAAAGAATTTAAAATATTTTAGGACATTTTAAAAGATTCCAAAGAATTTTTAACAGATTTCAATAATTTAAAGGCATTTCAAAATTCCTTTTGATTTTTTTAATACTCTAAAATATTTCATGAAATATTTTAGAGTATTAAAAAAATCAAAAGGAATTTTGAAATCATTTCAATAATTTGTAGGGATTTTGAAAGATTTTAGATATTGAACGAAATTCCAAGGAAATTCATATAGATTTCAATAATCTGAAGAGATTCCAAATGATTTTAAATATTTTAGGGTATTTAAAAATTGCCAAGGAATTTCGAATTCATTTAAATGATTTGAAAGGATTCCAAAGGATTTGAACAAATTTAGGGTATTTTTAAAAATTCCAAGGAATTTTCAAGGGCTTTAAAAAGTTTCAAGGGATTTGAAATATTCTAGGTATTAAAAAAATACCAAAGGAATTTTGAATTTATTTTAATAATCAAAAGGAATTCCAAAAAATTTGAAATATTTAAGGTATTAAAAAAATTCGAATAGAATTTTGAATGTATTTCAATAATTTGAAGGGATTGTAAAGGACTTGATGGTATTGAACAAAATTCCAAAAATTTTCGAATAAATTTTAATAATTTGAAGAGGTTTCAAATATTTTAGGGTATTTAAAAAATTTCGAGGAATTTTGAATCCATTTCAATGATTTGAATGGAATCCAAAGGATTTGAACAAATTTAGGGTATTTTCGAAAATTTAAAGGAATTTTCAAGAGCTTTAAAAAGTACTTTCAGAGATTCCAAGGAATTTCAAATAGATTTCAATAATTTAAAGGGATTCCAAATATTTTAGGGGTTTTAAAAAATTCTAAGGAATTTTGAATTGATTTAAATTGTTTTAAGAGATTTCAAATGATTTTAAATATTTTAGGGTATTAAAATAATTCAAAAGGAATTTTGATTTCATTTCAATAATTTGAAGACATTTTAATGTATTGAACAAAAATCCATGGAATTTCGTATAGATTTCAATAATTTGAAGAGATTCCAAATGATTT
>CAKNXH010054261.1:0-15333 GCA_932178445.1 Andricus quercusramuli
TTTATTTCGGAATTTATCTCTTGACATGGTTACAAATTCAACTATTTTATTAAAATTTCGTTTTTTTTGTTGTAAAAAACTAATTTTTTTTACTGAAAATTTAATTATTCGATTTGTGATTGGAAATTGATATTTTTCAGTTGAAAATTCCACTATTTGGTTAAGAAATAATTTTCGTGTATGAAGATTCATCACTTTACTTGAAAATTCATTTTTTTTGTTGAAAATTTAACAAGTTTGTTGAAAAGTCGTTTTCTTGTGTTTGGTTCCGGCTCGTCTCCAGTGGCGGGTGCCACTTGAGGGCCGTCAAGTTCACAAGCGTCTAGACCCCGACTGCAAGTTTTGAGCTCGGGAGTGATCGGCAAGTTTCGTGTCCAAGTTTCGTATCGCGAATGTTTTGAATTTCGTGCAAGTGGAATTGTTTGATCGTTCCTATTCCTACACGGAGAGACTTTTGGTATTAATATTTCTTTTATCGCATATTCATAATTAAAATAAAATATACGAATTTAGGGATAATCGAGGTACGGTTAGAAAAAGTCGAATAGTGACTATGAAAATGCAGACTAATATTTCTGATTGGAATAAGTCGTAAGAATATTAGACTCTTACACACACAAAATAACGAAAATTGGTATAGTGCTTTGAAAGAAACGAAACAAACGCTTTGCAATCTTTCTAAACCACTATATGAAAAATGGGGGTCACGTGATCTTGTATTTCACGCTGGCGCATGGCAAAAAGAAAGTCGGGTGGAAGTGTATGAACGCACACTACTACATAGGCTACAAATACATCTTTATAATTATATATTTGTGTATTCTTTGACGACGCTCGCTGGCTACAGTGTGGTTTGTTTACGAATCCTATATTAACACCTATACGCATGTATAAAACTATCTTATATCTATAAATCGCACGCATTACGCTGAGACTTATGATTCTTTCTGCCCTTATATACTAACCAGTGAAACGTATCGCTACTTGTGAGAAATTAATAGTGCTGGGTCAAAAATTTTAGGTGCCCCGGACTTTATTATATGTTTATATTGATAATTTATATGCTTATAAACTATAATTAAATAAATACACTATTAACGCGACTAACATTTGCATGAAAAATTTGATTTCAGAAACTTAAGAACTGAACTGAAAGATTGCTTGAGAATTATTTCAAAATTTCAAACACAAAATTAAAAGCAGTAATAAGGAAGTGAATTCAGGCAGCGACTTTTTTTGAAAATTCCAAAGTAATTATCAGCTCATTTGAGACAGTAGCACAGAAGTTTATACTATTATTAGGCATATTTTGTGAGTATTTTATATGTTGAAACATATCAATACAAATATTACAAAATATTATCTTCAGAATTATCTCAGGGCGTCTACTCAAATTTTATAAAAAAATTTTCTGACAATCCCAGTTTTTTCCAGGTGTCTATAGATTTTTTCAAGGTATAATTTTCCTGAATAAGGAGCCACTCAAGTATTAAGTATCGTAATTTTTATAGCAATTGTAATCCTACATCCCTTCAAAGTATTACATAATACCTAAAAAAAGCCCTATCGTTAAGCATATCTGTGGATGGTTAAATTGTAATTACTTGAGTTTATTAAAAGTTTTATTAGTTTTAGTTTAGTTTTATTACAATTTTTATATATATCGAATCAAATAATGATGTTCCTTAATTTATGAAAGTAACTTTATAGAAGGACAAGAGCTTTCTTAATGTACAAGATTTTAGAAAAATTATAATAACTACTAAAAAAATCCAACTTTTAACGAAAAATGCCTTTGACATATTAGATATTTTTTAAAATTATTTTCATAGTAACTTGAAATTTAAAGCATTGTGAACTTATCACTTACGGCTTACAGGGTGACTGCTGGACCGAAAACCAAGAAATGACCAGGAATTTTTCGAAACCGGGAAAAACCGACAAATGACAGTGAATTTATTTTTTCACAGGGAATTTTACAAATTCTTAGAATAACCATTTATGAAATTACTTGGAATATCGCAAATACCATATCACATGATATAATTCAATTTGAAAAAAGTTCGATTTCAACTTTTTTTGAATATTAAGTTCAGTTGTTGTTAACTGTTTCAATTACTGCATCATTCAGTTTATAACGCTTAATTCTAAAATCTTTTACTTTACAATTTTTCCATTCTATGTCTTCATTTTTAAATGGAAATTTTTAATTGAAAGTATTTAAAAATTCAGTTTTGAAGGCTTTAAGAATAAAAAATTAAAAGCGTTAGAAATTTAAAATTGTTTATAAAAATGTTTTAAGTTGATCAACTGTAAATATGAATTAATTGATGATTTTTTAAATTGAACTTAAATTGAAACCTCCACTTCATGCCAGATCCATCTCTTCTCTGGGCAGGCTTCCTTCAGATCGAGTATTTGGATGTAAAACAGAAGAACTTGGATATGTTCGGCTTATTCCTAGCACTAATCGAAACCAGCAATGTGAATTTCGAGGATACGTTATTCCTGCCTGTATGCCAATTAAACTTCGAGTAGAACTAAATAGATATGTGCCCGTGCCAACCCAAGAATATATTGTATTATCTACATACAATTATGACATTTATGCAATATTGGATGATAGTGAGATTCTTCGTGGAATTTATAGGACAGACAGAAATAACTCGCGAACAAAAATAAATATGATAAGCGGCGCCGTTGATAATTTGACTGCAGATGAAAAAAGGGTTTGTCCAGCAGCCAAAGTCCAGCAATCTTCTCAAAAAGTTTTACTAAAGCTTCTGCAAATTACGATTCACTGCAGTGTGAACGGAATCACAATATCGAACGTAATCCTAGTTCTTCTTTTCCTGCTCGACAGTCTAGGTCTTCTCCGCGCAGGCCTCTTCCTCAAAAAGTACTTGGATATTCACTTTCAAAACTTGGATATATTCGGCTTATTCCCTAGGAAAATCCAAAACGGCAATTCGAATTCCGAAGATATGTTATTCCTGTCGATTTACCAATAAAATTGCGAGCAGAAAAGGATATACTTGTGCCCGTGCCAACCCGAGAATATATTGTTTTATCAACATCCGAAGGTGTAGTTTTCACCACCGTCTTGAAAATTGAAAGCCACTAGCTTTGATCGCTGAAGTGAAGTTAGCTGATGGTTGGTGTAACATCTAATATTCCTTGGCATTAATTCTGTTTTAAATAATATTAAACTCCGTCTTACAAATTTGTCAAATTCCGTTTCCGAGGGAGCATCATATAGGGCATCGAACATTTCGTCACTTTTAATATAATACTTGATATTTCTTCAACCCGTAATTATGAAATACGATATAATTTCATAAAATTTAATACATTTTAAATAGACTTTGAACTTTTTTATGTGCTTAAATAATTACCTTTATTCAAAGGAACAATTAGTTTCCTACACCTTCAACAATGAAAACATCAAATCGCTGTAATCGTCGGCACCAACAATTCAACAAACTTTTCATTGAACTTATTATTAAAACTTTCTTTCTGATCAACCGACATTTTTACAAACTGTAACTCAAGACTACCGAATAACGAAAGTTATTATATAATATTCACCTTCGAAAAATATGAGTCATTCTTTACATTTTGCAATCGACATAGAACAAATTTCAACTTTATCCAGCTGTGTTTGGCTGATGCTAGTATCAGCCGGCTGAAGCCCGAAATTCATTACTTTTGTCGGCTTTATTCAGCTGTTTTGGATAGAACTAGCTTTAGCCGGCTAAACTTAGTATTATCCAATATCGGACTTTAGCCGTAATATATATATATATATATATATATATATATATATATAATATTCTTAGCGGCTTTCGCATATGTTCAATTACTCATTTAACACTGAAATTTCATAGAGATTTTCTGGTCTATGTCCTTGTATACCTGTGAAAAATTATATAGACATAAGCTCATAGTTTAAACAAAGGTTCTAGAAAACAGATCTTTATTCCTTCAATTCTATCTCTTCCGAGGCTTCATCATTGAACAAATTAATATGATGAATTCATGTGATATCGTTTATCAATTTTTTTCATAACGATACCCGACCCGACGTCAATCTGAACTCCGCACAAAAGTACCGTAGCTGTTGGCAAATGTATTTGCTTCCTCATAGAGAAAGCATTATTAATTTTTTCAATAATAGACAAACCAAAGTCTTCAATTAAAAAATAATACAAAGAAGTTTTAAATGAAAAGACAAATCAGGCAGATCAAATTATTGTATTCGAAATGATAATTTTTCGAGCTGGAAAAAGGAAGGGAAAAGTTCTATCGCACCCTATCCCTTTCCCAGCTTTACGATTTCTTTACAAAAATGGTCAGAATTACTCTATTTGAGAATTTGTGATTGAAAACTCTTTTCTATTCATGCGTCAACTTCGAATTATGTCGTAGAAAACAGTTTTTCTGTTCGAAACAGATGATTCAAGTAATGTAAATAAACATAACTTCCTTAACCTTCAATCAAGCGTATGAATATTATAGATCAATCGATTTGCGTCGAATCAACAAATATTTTCCGTTCTTGCATCAATTTTGAATTATGTTAGGGGAAAAAGTTTTACTATAAAAAATCGTGTTTTCAAATATTATGCATAAACATAACTTCCTTACTCTTCAATAAAATGTATCAATGCTATGGTTCAACTCTCCATCGAATATTGCCAATTAATAAAGAAAGATTTCAACTAGAAATAATGAATACTAAAATTTTACAGTCGAAGAAATTATTGTTAAAACAACAAGAAAACGATTTTTCAACTAAAAAGATAAATTCTCAAGTAAAATGATGAATCTTCAACCAAAAAATGAAATTAATTTTTAACCATAAAGTTGAATTTTTAACTAAAAAAGATCAATGTTCAACCAAAGATGAAATAGGTACATTTCAAGTTAAAATAAATAATTTTCAACTAAAGAAAAATAATTTCGAAACAAATTGTTGAATTTTGACCTATATCAATTTTTTTACAAAAAAAAAGATTAATAAATTTGTTCAATTTGTAACCAAAAGTGAAACAGGGACAAGGAAACGACTTTTTAACAAACTTGTTAAATGTTTAATCAAAAAATGAATTTTCAAGTAAAGTGATGAATCTCCATCCACGAAAATTAATTATTAACCAAAAAGTGAAATTTTCAACTCAAAAAAAAAAAAATCAGCTAAAAATGGAATAGTTGAATTTTAAACTGACGAAATTAATTTTTAATTAAAAAAAAAGAATTTGCAACAAAATCGCTGAATTTTAAACAAAGAAAATAATGTTTGAAAGAAGGGCTCAACTTCCTAACAAGTAATGTAATTTTCAACTAAAAAAGATAAATTTTCAATCAAAATTTGAATACTTGAATTTTCAGTTCAAAAAAATTAATTTACGGATGAAAAAAAAATTTCAAGAAAGCAGTTAAATTTTTAACCAACAAATGACTTTCTAATTAAAGGGTTCAACTTTCAAATAAGTATACTTGAATTATCACCAAAATAGTTAAAATTTTAACTAAAAAATGTAATTCTTTTCTTGAAAATGGACTAGTTGATTTGAAATTAAAAGAATTATTGTTCGAGCAAACAAAGAGAGAAATTTTTATCAAAAAATTTTTATCAACTGAAAAAGATCAATTTCCAACCAAAAAAGGAAAAGGTGAATTTTAAGTTGAAAAAATTAATTGCAAAAACAAAAAATTTTCAACAAAATTGTCTAATTTTGAAACATATGAAGAGATGAATTTTAAAATAATATGATGGATCTTGAATCATGAAAATAAATTTTAACCGAATAGTTAAATTTTCAACCAAAAGTGGGATGGTTTAATTTACATTTGAATAAAATCAGTTTTTAACCAAAAAACCAATTTTCAACCAAACATTTCAATTTGCAACCAATTTAAGACATGAATTTTCAAAAAAAAAAAGATGAATCTCCAACAAGAAAATGAATTTTTGACCAAATAGTTGATTTTTCAATGAAGGAGATGAATTTTCAATGACGAATTTTTACCAAAACACATACATTTTCAACCAATTCATTAAATTTTTAACTGAAAAGATCAATTTTCAACTCAACAGTCGCATTCTTGACTAAAAATGATAAATCTTCAAAAAAAGTGGAATATTTAAATTTCCAGTTGAAAAATTAATTTTCGATTGAAAAACGCATTTTCAAAAGAGTAGTAAAACTCTGAAAAAAAATTAACAAAAGTGTTCAACATTCAACCAGTAAATATGATTTTCTTCAAGAAATTTGATTTTCAGCCAAATAGTTTAATTTTTTGCTAAGAAGTGTAGGTTTTTAACCAAAAAAGGAATTGTTGAATTTCCAGAAAAGAATTAGTGTTTAACCAAAAGAACAAATTTACAATAAAAAACACAAGTCAAACACATTAAACTCTCGGCATAAGACGAAGCAACAACAAACGCTTGATCCTGATGCTATTCATTCATTTCATGAAAACATGATACAAAAATGATTTAAACAATAAATTATAAATAAATAAATTATGTTTATATCACAAGGCAGAGAAGAATCGAGTCTTTCCTAATCTTTCGTACATTACATTTTCAGAAGTATACACTTTTTTGTTTATAAAATTAATAAATAATATTGAATGACACCTTCTTATGGTCCACTTTACAGTGTCGATAAAAGAAAGTAATGCTTTGTTAAACTATTACCATGAAATCGTATACTTGATAATGCTAATATAATTTTATTTGATATTATGATTTTTTTATAACAAATAATGTTACTTATGAATCATTTTTCGCTTGCACATACTCCTGCACATTGAATCCAAAAGATAATAAGAGTCGGAAAGTTGTTTACCAGAGGATAGATGGAAAAGAAAAGAATCAACATTTGTTCATTATTTTCATTGCTGTAAAATTTTGAACGATAAAAACTGAAAACTCGCTTCCACATATCGGTTGTAAATTCAATAACAAAATTTTTCGATCAAAACAGATTCTTAAATCAATTGAGAATAGCGTCCTACAATTCATCGTTAACTATGTTATTTGATTTCGCCCCACTGTGTCCGTCGTTGCGTGTGGATGATGAGGCTACGCGACTGCACTAAAAAAAATATATACCTATAAATTATACAATGTAGCTGAAAAAATAATGAAATGCTGTTAGCAGTTAGGGCAATATGGTGTTTTAAAAAAACTCGCGTCTGAAAAACCAAAATCATGTAACTCTCTGAATATTGAATATTTGAAGAAAAAAAAATGAATGGCCTTGTGGGGATCAGCAAAAGATAAAACGAAAGAAGCCTTGATAACCATAATAAATTTGCATTCAAATATTTTGATTTAATTTTGATCCGACTACGGATTACAAAGAATATTATCTCGCAGTTTATTTTTTTTTCCATGGAATTAATGATACAAATAATGTAGACTATCTTCGTTGGAAGCAACTTCTTTGAACACACGTGGAAAGAGGTGACGTCTGCCTAGAGGAAATTCCTTCATATCAATTATGGTCATATCGTCAACTGCACCGCTTATCATGTTTATTTTTACTCTCGAATGATATATATCTGCCTTATATATTCCAAGAAGAATTCCAGTATACCCCAGTATTGCAAAAACGACACCTCTGGATGTTGATAGAACAATACATTCCGGGTTGGCGGGGGCACAAATATACCCCTTCCTTCTCGCAATTTGATTGGTAAACCGGCAGGAATAACATATCTTCGGAATTCGAATTTCCGGTTCGGATTTTCCTGGGGAATAAGCCGAATATATCCAAGTTTTTAAAGTGCATATCCAAGTATTTCTTGAGGATAAGGCCTGTCCGCAGAAGACTCAGAATGACTGGCAGAAGAAGAAGAACTGGGATTACGTTCGACATTGGGATTCCGTTCACACTGTAGTGAATCGTAATTTGCATAAGTTCTAATAAAACGTCCTGAGAAGATTGCAGGATTTCTGCCTATTGGACAATCCTTCCTTTCATCTGGAGACAAATTATCAACTGCGCCGCTTATCATATTTATTTTTATTCGCAAATGATTTCGATCTGTCCTATACATTCCACGAAGAGTCCCACTATCATCCAATATTGCAAAAATGTCATCATTGGATGCTGATAATACAATATATTCTCGGGATGGCACGGGCGCAAATGTACCCCTTCCTGCTCGAAATCTAATTGGCAAACTGGCAGGAATAACGTATTTTCGAAATTCAAATTGCTGGTTTGTATTTGTGCGAGGAATAAGCCGAACATATCCAAGTTCTTCTGTTGTACATCCAAATACTCGATCTGAAAAAGGCCTGCCCAGAGGAGACATGGATCTGGCATGAAGTGGAGGCTCCTGAAGAGATGTCCGGTCAGGTGAATGTTGTCTGGCAGAAGAAGAACCAGGATTACGTTCGACATTGGGATTCCGTTTACACTGTAGTGAATCGTAATTAGCATAAATTCTAATAAAACTTCCTGAGAAGATTGCTGGACTTTTGCCTACTGGACAATCTCTTCTCTCATCTGGGGTCAAATTATCAACTACGCCGCTTATCATATTTATTTTTATTCGCAAACTATATTGATCTTTCCTGTAAATTCCACGAAGAGTCGCACTATCATCCAATATTGCAAAAATGTCATCATTGGATGTTGATAATACAATATATTCTCGGGTTGGCACCGGCACAAATTTACCCATTTCTGCTCGAAATTTAATTGGCAAGCCGGCAGGAATAACGTATCTTCGAAATTCAAATTGCTGGTTTCGATTTTTGCTAGGAATAAGCCGAACATATCCAAGTTCTTCTGTTGTAAATCCAAATACTCGATCTAAAGGAAGGCTGCGCAGAGGAGAAATTGATCTGGCATGAAGTGGAGGCTCCTGAGGAGATGTCTGGTCAGTTGAATGTTGCCTGGCAGAAGAAGAATCAGGATAACGTTCCCCAATAGGGCTCCTGCTAGCAGGCGATCTGGACCTGCCACGAAAAAGAGCCTCCTCTGGAGAAATCCGATGAGGCAAATGTTGTTGTCGAGCAGCAGAAGAAGAGGGGCCAGGATTACGTTCACTATGAGGTTTCTCGTCGGGCTGAGAACTGCAATCTGCAAGAAGAAATAGAAGATTCATTCTTTTTGTTCAGCACATTAATGTCATTTATGTTCATTTTTCCGGTTAAATAAACATATATTCTTTGTAGAAGACGAGTGCGTTAACGCTTTAATAACCTTAACCCTTGAACGACCACTGTTGCAGCTGAGCAACGTTCACTATTTTCCGCATCTCGTGAGGTGGTTATGGGTTATCGTATACTCGATAGAAACAGAAAAAATTATAAAAATTAAAAAAATTTTTTTTGGTAAATTAGAGCAGAAAATGACCATACATTATTCCTGAATTTTTTCAGAATTTTTATTCAACGGGATCAAGTCTCGGCCCTTAAAGGGTTAATGACAAACTGTTTTCTGCTATACGAAAACCTGCGAGCAAAAACGAGTTGAAGATTTAACTCGTTTTAGCCCGTAGCGCGTGGACTAACCCATTTTTTCCCGCACTCATATTTGGAGTCGGTTCAACTTCAACCGAACTTTCTGAACGATTTTACATGAGAGTCAAGAAGCGTTCTCAAAAATCGAATTTTTAATTTTGAAAAAAGCACTGTATGCTCCTAAAGCACACCAATGCTGAATTGAAGCCAGAAAAGTTAGATTGGAAAATTATATTATATTTTAAAAACAAATTAGTGATAATTACTTAGAAAATCCATTTCATTTTTGATACGCAATATATTTTGCTAATGAATTATCAATGCCATGGGGCCCTAGAAATAATTCGGTTCCCATTGCGTGTAATTGGAAAACTAAAATATAAATAAATGCACGAAAATTGTTGCACGGGGTTTGGCTGCGATTCGTCAAATGATTCGCACTAAATCTTAACAATTTATAGACAAAAAGAGTTTTTTTATTGAACTCATGAGTGTTATTGAATTTTTTTATATTTCATAAACAGCTTTTATGAGCCATTATCGACACCAGTTATTTATGTTGTAATAAATAAAGTTTTTCCTACGAAATCTCCAATTTTTATAAGTGACGCCCGGAAATTCATTCGAATCCACATAAAAAATAAATCCATGTTCTCAATGATATTTAGAGGTGGCGCAAGAGCCGCACGAAGTTTAACACATTTTCTATAAGAAAAGAAGACGTTATAGTAATTTTTATTCAGATTCCTCAATATAAGCTTAATCGTGTTGAAACTCAACAATTCCCTTGACAATCAGCCATATAATACGAATACAATATTACTTCGCAAATATCACCCCCATAAGTCTGTTTCATAAAGTACAAAAAAAATCATTGAGGGAGAAATGGGTTTTGCGAGTTTTTAGCGCTACTTATGATTTTTTGCGTTTTTTTACATGAAAATTGCTTCTTATAGATGAAATACTACTTTATACTGCTGACTAGATGTTTGAATAAATTGCTCAATCAATTTATTTCTGTTTTTAGCAATTTTCGCTCTGAATGGAAATAGAAAGGCACGGGTTTTCCGAGAATATTCCACTATATTCCACTTTATAACTATCCTCTCTTGGATAAAAGCTAAATAGTTGCGGTTTTTCTGAACTCTTACACTTTGTGTCCACTTTTCACTTAGTGAGGTATAAATTAATGCAAGTTAACAAACATGCTCATTTAAACATTTGATCGTTGTTTATAACTATGTTCTCTTATAGTAATGCTAGAAAGTTGCTTTTTTTGATCTTGAGTTTTGCTCTGACTTTTTAATTGTGCCGCTGTTGATGTTCGTAGGTACGTAATGGCCAAGTATACCTATGACGTCATAATTTTCGACATCATAGACTGTAAAAACAATGAGAGTGAGAAAAATTAGTCTCGAGTGGTATTTGAATGAGACCACTGTTGGGAACCCCCGAATGCGATGGGTCAATCGATTCGTCAGGAATCAGCACAACTATTTTATTATTGCATTATCTTCAAATTATGAGAATGAGAAAATTTTTAATATAAAAATCGATTTTAAAAATATATAAATTACCATAGCTTCCCTACTGGAATAAATAATTAATGAACCAAATGTCCTATTATCATATCTTATATTAATTCTCTAATATTATCAAAATAGTTGAATTTTCAACCAAAATAAACTATTTATTTTTCTTGTTGATCTCTGGGGTTAATAATAAAAGTCCAAAATTATTTTGCGACGTTTCGTCAGCTTGGTTTGCTGACCTCTTCAGGCTTATAAGTTTAAATTAAAAAAGTCACCTCGGTCATAAAATTAAAAAGTTGAAAAAAATTCAACTAGTCAAAGATTAAATTGACATTTTACACGTTACAATGAAGATTTCTAACAACAACCGCCTTTTAGGCATTTTGAAAGGTTCTAAATAAATAAAAAAGTTGTATAACATTTCCTGGAAAAACTAACAATTTCCAAGATAATAAAATTATTGTTAGATTTCTGGAAATTTTTAGATGATTTTATTGAAACAATTTTTCAACAGAATATTTAAAAAGATTCCGAAACAAATTTCAATGTATAAATTGATGTTTCTAGCTTATACTTTTTTTTTCCTGCTTTGATTTATAAATTTCTTGCTTTATTCTTCAATTCATAGCATTGAAATTGAAAGCGTGGATTTCTATTCTCTTAACTTTTAATTATACAATGTATAAAAGTCAGAATAATTTTTTCTTTTGCAAAATTAAAAATAGAAACCCACGCTATCATGTTCAATGCTGTAAATTAAAGAATTAATCAAAAAAAATTTTAATTTTTAAAATCGTATCATTTTGAGTAATTTCAAGCTAAAAATATTATTTAAACAGAAAAATTTGTTTCGAAATCTTTTCAAGTATTCTCTTAGAATTTTGTTTGGAAAAAATCATGTTAAAATTTTGCAGGAATCTATTGAAAATTTTGATATTATCTAGGAGCTTGAATTTTTCTTACAATTTCTTGAAAATCCTGAAGATTAATATATTGCATTAGAATCTTCCAGATTCTTTTTTCAATGTTTTGAAAATATTTTTAAATATTCTTTTCAAATTAATATTTAAGAAAATCATTTCCTGTTCTTCTGTTAATTTTTACAAATTTTGTTCTTCTTTTCAAACCTTTCGAAATGCTTAAAGAGCTTCTAAATTTTCAGTTCAAAATCTTGAAATATCTACATCTAGTTTTTCATTTTTTGAAATTTTTTCAAGTTCTAAATTAGGTTTGGTTTTTTTCAAAACTATCTATTATAATTCAGAATTAATTTGAAAGTGGTGTGAAGAGAAAAACAATACTTCGAAAAAAATACAATTTGATTATTAGAATATTCATAATAATATTCTAAATACTGTTCCTACGAAATATTCAAATTTTTGATCAAGGTCAAGTTATTTTGCGTTTGAGCACCATATGAAAATAATTGATTATGTGAATTGTTTACAACAATCGGCCTCAATCTTAAACTGAATATCTATGACCCTGGAGTATATGTGTAATAATGATAATAGATGGGGAAAAAATAATGTAATTTAATTTTCAAATAAGAAAGATAAATTTCCATTAAAAATTCAAATAGTTGAATTTTTAGATGAAAAAAATTAATTTTGAAGTGAAAAATAAACTTTCAACAAAGAAGCTAAATTTTCAACAAAGAAATGACTTTCCAATTGCAGGTTTCAACTTTTGAATGAGTATAGTTGAATTTTCAAATAAATAGTTAAAATTTCAACTAAGAAATTAAATTTTTTTGTTGAAAATGGAATAGTTGATTTCACAATTAAAATACTTATTGTACAAGCGAACAAAGAAAGGAATTTCCATCAAAATAGTTAAATTTTTAACCAAGGAGATGAATTTTCATCTGAAGAAATTTTTTATCAAAATTGTCTACTTTTGAAACATATTAAGACATGAATTTTATAATAATATGAAGAATCTTGAACCAAGAAATAATTTTAAACCAAATAGCTAAATTTCCAACCAAATGATTGATATTTCCAATCAAATAGTTCATTTTTAAATAAGGAAAATAATTCCTCAACTAAAAATAGTGTAGTTGAATTTTTAGTTGGAAGAATTAATGTCTAACCAAAAAAGAAAGAAATCTTCAACAAAATAGTTATTATATCAAATGACAAGTATAATTTAAAAAAAAATGGGATAGTTTAATTTTCATTTAAAGAAAATAACTTTAAACCAAAAAAAAACAAATTTCCAACAAAATATATGAATATGCAACCAAATTAAGACGTGAATCTTCAGAAAAATGATGAATCGTAAACCAAGAAAATCAATTTTAACTTAGAAAATCGTCAAACAAAAGGGGAATATTTGAATTTTCGGTTAAAAAATTAATTTTTATCTAAAAAACAAATTTTCCACAAAGTAGTTAGGTTCAAAAAAAAATTAACAAAATAGTTGAACATTCAATAAAGTTGTTCAATTTTCAATCAAATAGTTGACTTTTCTATTGAAAAAGATAAAATTTTTACCGAAAAAGGAATAGACAAATTTGCAGTTAAAAGAATGAATGTTCAACCAAAAAAATGAAAGATTTTTCAACAAAATAATCGAATTATCAACTAGTAAAGATGAATTCTCAACGAACAATGTAATAGCTGTGAGTTGAAAATTAGACTGCTAGGCTGTCAGTTCAGCAGCATTGTCAACATTTTTTCTTATTTGTTATCTACACAGCTTAGTGAAGGGGTGGTAGGGTAGGATAAACCGGGAGCATGCAGTGAGAGAAGGGGAGAGGCAAAGAGAGCCCAACGGGGCTAAAAGATGGCGTGAGTTAGTTCTCGCTAGTTCTGTCCAGCAGGGCGGATGACATCGGCCCAAAGGGCCAACGCCGTCCTCACGAAAAAGGATTTAATCGGTCGAGAACGGAGACTAGCCTGTCGGCCAGAACCCGCTCAACCTAATGGAAGAGACGCATCACAACACTAGCACTGTTCACTAAAATTTCGTAAAGAAACCGTTGATGAAATGGACACTTTCATCCGGATGGCACACACACATTGTGGGAACGTTGCGCGATTTCTTTGCGAACGGTTCACTGGACCACAAACTGAAGATGGAATACAAAGCCCGAACACGAACTGCTGGACGACCGAGGAATTATACCGAAGCTAGAACTCAATCCGTTGAAGCAACGAGGAATTGACAGACTAATATGAAGAGAGTAAGTGAAGAAAATAAAATCAGAAGGAAAACTGGTTGAGTGAGAAGCTGAAGGCTTTGTTTGAAAATCGTGATTTATTTTGAATGCAAAGAGGAAGGCAGAGCGGTACAAGCTGCGCTTCCGAAAATCGAAGATCGACTGATGTTTGAGTCGAGCGAGTCGCTCCCGGTGCAGTGACCAGGCATGTAGCTATCTGTGGCGGCGGGGAATAACTACGGACCCGCTGATTGGCTGAGACTTTGGCAACGAAGTCGCAACGAAGCAGTGGGGGACGCCTGCCTCGGTCTTTCTACCACCGGCCTCCGTGCGTCATCACCGTGATTCGAATTATTATGAAAGTTATAACTAGAAATTAAAAATATGAATAATCAAACTAAAATTAGGAAAATCAGAAAAATAGCTGAAATCTATCCTAGCTTCATTTTCCAAAAAGAACCATGAAGCTAGGTCGAATAGAGCGATCATTCGAGTTTATTTATTTACTACTAGTTAATAACAATTGAGGGCCTCCGTGCAACAACCGCTTAGGCGCGCGAGACATTGTCCGTTTCTCTTCTCGCGAAGCAAAGTGCCGAAAAAGTATTGTCCCGAAAAAAAGTCATAAAATGAAGGGGAAAAAAATATGAGCCTATGGAACATAAAAAAAGGCACAAATTAGGTTCAACAAATTTTTCGATTCGACTTGTCATTTCCGAAATAAAAAATAAAAACTAGTTTACGAATTTGATCGATTTTAATACTTTTTTTGTGATTAACTCGTCGAAACTTCGTTGTTTATCAACGAAATGAGCTCAAATTTGGTGTACTAGCGTAAAATATGTTAGGGATACTCAAAAAGTTTGACTTGGGACAAAAAAAAAACAATTTGTCAATTAATATCTTAATGTTAATCAATACGCGCCGCGCACCGTGTTTTTCGAGCTTCGCCGAAAAAAAGTATCGAGGAAATTTTCGACTTCGAAAAACTTCCCGCGAGGAAGTTTTTCATCAGAGTTCAAAGAAGTTTTCTGGAAAATTTCAACACTTTAAAACAAAAACTTTGGAATCAACAATTAAAAATGTTTTGCGCCCGAACGTTGCAGACTCCGAGTTTGAGCTCTCGCTTGCTTCGACTATGGGCG
>CAKNXH010054263.1:0-19107 GCA_932178445.1 Andricus quercusramuli
AAGTCATTTTTTTGGTTGAAGATTGATCATTTTAGTTGAAAATTTGTCTTTTTTTGGTAGAAAATTAATCTTCTTGATAGTTTGTAAACAATAAACCGTGCTTAAATGTTTGTTTAATTATATTGCAAACAATAGATTACCAACTAATTGGTTGAAAATTAATTTTTTTGTGGAAAATTCATATTTTTGGGTTGAGAAATTAAATTTTTTTCAAGAACATTCGTCTCTTTTGGAAAATATTTAATGTTTATTGCTTAAAAATACAACTGTTTGAAGATTAATCTTTTTGATTGCGGATTCAACTATTTTGTTGAAAATTTGTCTTTTTAGATGAAATCAACTATTCTTAAATAAAAATAAAAATCTTTCCAGTTTAAAATATCAACTATTGCATTTTTCGTTTGGAACACATCTTTTTCGTTTAAAAATTCAACTATTTCGTTGAAGATGAACTTTTTTGTTGAAATTTTCATTTGACATATCTGAAGTTTACAAAAATCTTTTTTACTTTTCTCGAGAATATTGAGGAACTTATATTTATGTAACCTTAAAAAGCAATAAAAAATAAACTTAAAAATCTAGAAACACGAAAAATCTCGCACTCATTTTTTTTGGAAACCTTTGCGCTGGAAAATAGTAGATATTACATATTAAAAAATGATTTTAATATAAAATCATAGAGTTTCGAAGAAGACTTAAAATTTCTGAAAATCTTAGGTTGTTTTAGTTTTTTTTTTCACCCGAAATTAGGCTTTTTAAATAAAAATAATCAACAAGGTTCCCAATTTTCAGCAAATTCACGTTATGGTCTTTTTGTTGCCTTAAATAAGGGATCTTCTTCCACTCTTTATCAAATTTTTTTCAAGTTGTCTGGAGAGAGAGGAACTACCGGAATAATACGCCTGCTCCAACGGAAGAGAGCGTAGTCCGGGAGTGACAAAACAGAGAAATAATTCATTGTCCGGATTAGGAGACCCCCTACTTGAGCGCAACGGACCCCTCTAGCCGTGTATATAGCTCCTCTTAAATTATCATTCCCGACTTTTATTCAGAATGAGAAAAAAAAGTCTTTTCTCCTTGAGAGAGGACACTATTCTGCCTAAAGTAGCTGAATGTACCATAAAGAAGAAAAAAGATTCTGATAAGGATCTAGAGATTGAGAAAAAGAAAAAACTTAAAATATGTCCCGGTTTTTCCCGTTCGCTTAGATTCTTCCTTTCATTTGAAGTCATCAAAACTTCAAACTGAAGCAGCAAAAATTGAAGTCTTCTAAATTTTCAACTTTCCAAATTATATTTAAAAAAATGTTGATTTGAAAGACGTCACAGCCCAAAATGCTCTAAAAACGGGGGGAATGGGGTGATTTTTCTAAAAAAAAAGGGAATAATTTTATCAATTTTTTGTCTGAAAAAAGATTTTCTCTTTTCGCTCTGCTGGGAATCGAACCACAGAACTTCAGATTGCCGATTGGGTGCTTTTACATTAGGCTACTAGATACATCGAGAGAGGAAACGTTTTTCTGAAAATACACGCATTATTGTTCTAGGTGGTACAATAAAAATTTTCAAGGAATTTGTATTATCACCAGAGAAAAAATAATTAAAATAATTTTTAATTCATATCTCTATCTATTCTAAAAAGACGTTAAAAATTTATGTTATTCTCTATGATGATAATAAAAATTCCTTGAAAAATTTAACTTGTACCACTTAGCAAAATAATGCGTGTATTTTCTGAAAAATGTTTCTTCTCTCGATATTTCTAGTAGCTTAATGGGAAAGCACCAGACTGGCAATCGGAAGATCAGTGGTTCGATTCCCAGGGGAGTGAAAAGAGATATTTTTTCAGAAAAAAATTAATTGAATTAATTTTTAATTCGTATCTCCATCTAGTCTAAACAGACGTTAAAAAATTGTTATTCTCTGATGATAATACAGATTCCTTAAAGGGGAATGAATTTATTTTAATAAAATCAATATATAGGTACCATATTCATTTCAATATAAAATGTTTAAATTCTTAAGATATCAAATCGAAATATATCATGTATAACAAAATAGTTCAATTTTCAACCAAAACCGATAATTGTTGTAGAAAATAGTGGACTTTTTGATAAAATAATAGAATTTCTAACCAAATAGAGGAATTTGCAACCAAATGGTCGAATTTGCACACAAAAAGATCTTTCTCGAGCAAGAAAAATGAATTTCAGCTAAAAAGTTGCAAAAAGACTAATTTTTTAGGAAATGCTTTAAATTGCTAAGATTTTAAGTCAAAATTTCTAACCAAAAATAGTTGCAATTTCAACAAAATAGAGGAATTTTCAATTGAAAAAGATGAATTTTTTAGAAGATAGTTGAACTATTGACCTGAAAAAGATACATTTTCAAGAAAAAATACAGTTTTCAACCAAGGGAGATTAATTTTCAATCAAATAGTTGCACTTAAACCAAGTAGTTGAATTTTTTAAAAACAAACATAAAAGATGAATTTTCTAACAAAATATTTGAATCTTCAACCAAAAAGAATTATTTTTGAAAAACGATTTACATGCTTAACATTTCAACCAAAAATAATTAATTTTCAACAAAATAGTGATATACAGGTGACCTTTTAAAAAAATAGTCGAATTTTCAAATAAATAATCAAACTTTCAATCAAATGGTAGAATTTTTTACCAAAAAAATTAAATTCTAAACCAAAAATATAATAGCAGACTTTTCAACCCATATAAATTCACTTTCAACAAAAAATAGTTAGATTTTCTTATTGACTTCTATCAATTCATTTTGCGTTTAACCGGAAAACGAGGAAAAGGAGAAGTTTCTTGAAGAAAGGGGAAAAATAATTATGTTTAAAAAAAGGGGAAAGGAAGAGGGAATAAGGAAGGAGTGTTCAGTTCGTTACTAAAACTTTTTTTCACGATGAAATACTGGAAACTATAAATGATTAATCATTTCAACAATTTATATATGTCATAAATAAAATGTATGTTTTCAACAATCACTAGCTGCAGTATTTACAGGAAAAAAGAGGGAAATTTTCCAAGATTACTGAAACCAAAAATAAAATTTGTTTAAACAAATAAGGGCTTTTCTTACTGGATACATATTTTTTCAGATATTTTCTACCATTGAGGAAGTTTTGTTGTATGTTGAAATTGTTGAAATTAAAAATATCAATCATTTTATCAACTTTTAGGTTTTTTATAAGAAACTAAACAAAATCCCGGTCTACGTAAAAATGTCCGGTTATTGCCTGGGATTTTTCGGTCTTAAAACATTTTTGGTAATTTCATTTTTTTCCCCGGTCCAGTTTGTCCATTTTGGCGAAGAAAGTGACACAAAACTCTAAATCTGAATTAGCGGTATACTTATGGCTGATTCACAGCAAACATAGTTAAATTTTCAAACAAGACAATTATTTTTCTAACCAAAAATATGGATTTTCAACCAAATGGTTGAATGTTCAACTAACAAGATGAATTTTTCGCCAAAACTGTAACAGTAAAATGTTGAGTGGAAAAAAATGTTTGCCCGGAAAAACGAATTTTCAACAAGACAGTTGAATTGTGAACTGATGAAATGAATTTTTATCTGAAATTATGAATCTTCATCTACTATCTACTAATATATTCACCGAAAAAACGATATTCTAATATTAAGATTGTCATATTCTTACAGGCATATTCTTAGTAATATTCTTGATGAAGTAAGCGAAATCCTTACTTTAAGAATATCTTCTAGCAAAAGGGAAAAAATATTCTTAAAATTAGAATATGAGTGGGGAAAGAAGGAGCGCACAAAGGATAGTGCGCCTTGCTCTGTTCAATCAGTTTTTTCAATGTTTTGTGCGTATCAGTTTTGTGCGGTCAGTTTTTCGCATTCGTAATTATTAACAAGCGTAAAGAAACGCAATAAATTGTGATGATAAATCGCGTGTGCACATCCATCTCCTTCTCTTTATAGAAAATTTTAGAGTGAGAAATGTCTGATGTCACGTTGAGGTTGAATACCGGCGTACCACACCGAGACATAACCTCTCTACATTATTTATTTGTTGACATGTGACATCAAACCACCAACTTGGCGAGCTTGTCCAGTTATTTGAATATATATTATATATATTAGAGAATATTATATTATATTAGAGAATATTATAAATATTAAGAATGATTTTTTTTTAAATTTATTTTGTGCATTGACTTCTTTTAAAGTTATTTTCTGCTTTGTTTTTTGTGTTTAATCTCTTTTCCAGTGGTGCAGTCCTATAAGAAAAAGTGGCTACTATTTTATATTTTTATTTCAAAATTCATTTTGTTTGTTTAAAAATTATATTATTTGGAAAATGTAATTATTTTGTTGAAAATGCAACTGCGTTGTTAAAACAGTAATCTTTTTATCAAAAATTGAACTATTTTGTAAACAAGTTATTTTTTTAGTTAAAGTTGTTCATCTCTTTGGTTGAAAAGTTAACTATATTCATGGAAATTTGTTTCATGTTTGGTTGAAAATAAACTTTTTTCAACTGATAATAAAACTATTCCATTTTTGGTTGAAAATGTATCTTTTTTCAGTTAAAAATTTAACTATTTGGTTAAAATTTTATCTTTTTAGTTCAGAGTTCAACTTTTTGGTTGAAAATTCATGTATTTTGTTCAAAATTCGTCTTTCTTGCTAGAATTTTAATCTTCTTGGTGGAAAATGTATCCTTTTTGGTTGAAAAAGCAATTGTTTAGTTGAAATATTAACTGCTATATGCTTCGTTGAGAATTCATCTCTTTTGGTTGAAAAGTCCATTATTTGACTCAAACATGAACTGTTTTGGCAAAAAAAAAATTTTTTATATTTGAAAAGTCAACTATTTGCTTTCAAATTAACTTTTATGTTCAAAATTCTACTGTTTTGTAGAAAATTCATCTTTTTAGCTTAAAAATTCAACAGTTTGGTAGACAGTTGAACTATTTGGTCGAAAATTGAACTTTTTGGTTGAAAAATCATATTTTTGGGTTGAAAGTGTGGATTTTTGTAGATAATTCGTCTTCTTGACGTTCAAATTGAAAAAAAATTTGAAAATTCATGTATTTTGTTGGAAAGTCGCGTTTTTTGTAAGAAAACTAATCTTACGTGTTCAAGATACAGTTTTTGGTTAAAAATTCAACCATTTGGTAGAAAATGTATATATTTTGTTAAAAAGTCATCTTTTTGGGTACAAAATTATTCATGTGTGTTGAAAGCTCAACTTTTTCGTTGAGAATTCTACTATCTTCTTGAAAATTCATCTTTCTAGATTGTAAATTGCCTTTTTTGTTAAAAATTCATTTTTTCCAATTTCAAGTCCACTGTTTACTAAATCTTTGTGTGCTGAAAATTCAACTATTTTTTAAGAAATTGAACTATTTTGTAAAAAATTGAACTATTTTGTAAAAAAACCTAACTATTTTTAAAACATTCAACTATTTCGTTGAAGTCATCATTCTCGTTCAAAAATTCATCTTTCATGGTAGAAAAGTTATCCTTCTTGGTTGAAAATTCATCTTTATTGATTGAAAAGTAACTTTTTTGTTGAAAATTCAACTGTTTTTGAAATAATTCGTCTTTTTGGCTTGAAAATTTTACTATTTGTTTGAATCTTTGCCTATTTTTGAGAATACTCGTCTGTTTTACTGGAAAGTTCATCTATTTTATTGTTAATGAAATCGTTTGGTTGAAAATTATTAATATTTTTTTTCGAAAATACATCTTTTTGTGTTCAAAATTCATCTCTTTGGTTAGAAAATCTTTTCCGGTTGAAAATTCAACTATTTTTTTGAAAATGCAATTTATATTTCAGTTTGAAATTTTACGAATTTGAAGTGTTTGTTTAGTGTCGTTCTATCCATGTTTTCCTTGTACAAGAGCTGATGACAATACCTATATTACTTTCAAGCATTGGCTGTAAAAATATAAGTTTTCTTTGCTATTTTTTACATCAATTTCTCGAAGCTTTTCTTGTAATTGTCACGTATAAGTTGTACAGTACCTACAATTAACAATTGACTGAAACTTTCTGTTATTTACAGTGAAATAAAATAAAATTAAATAAGACTGCTACAATATATAGAGATCTATAACTATATATACATTATATATTTTCATTTGTGTGTTGTGTATAACGTAAAATTGCAATGTAATACTTTTAATAATAATTTATATTGTATTATTTACCACAAAAATATTTTTGCAATGCAAAGTATTCAAATCTTACTATAGTCTAAGATTAACTGTACCTTATTATCTTATAGATAAGAATATATATTCTTAATGTGAGAGGGCCTCCATTGTACATTAGGAATATATTGACGCCTATTTAAGTTTCAAATATTCTTCAACTTAGTGGGAAATTCTTACATTTAGACAAGAATATATATTCTTAAGGGAAGAGGGCCTTCATCGTACATTAAGAATATATTCTTGGCGCCTATTTAAGTTGCAAGTATTCTTAAACTTAGTGGGAAATTATTAAAATTAGAATATCATTTTTTCGGTGTTCAACTACTTGTGGATCTTGCTACCAAGATAGTGAATTGTCTACCATATTTTTAAACCTTCGAGCCCGAAATAAGAATTTCTTACAAAACAGTTGAATTTGTAGCCCGAAAATGTGAATTTTCAACGACAAAATTAATTTTCAACTTAAAGAGATTAATTTTTAACCAAAGAGTTATATTTGAACGAAGATATATCAAATTCCTACAAAAAAGAATCAAAAAGGCGAATGTTCCACAAAATAGTCGAATTTTCAACCAAAGAGTAATTTTTTAGTAGAGAACGAAAAACATTTCAATCAAATTGTAGAATTTTTAAACCAAAAGATGCGATAAATAAATAGGAATTTCGATAATTTATAGATTGAAGAATAATAGTAATAGAATGCACAGAGTGTGTCGGACTATGCAACATTTTAGGCACTAAAGATATTATAAAATAGTGCTAAATTGTACTAAAATTGTAACTGAATACTTATTATTATTAACCCATTTAATTTTCTCAAACTGATTTCATTAAGCTTCTACGTCTATAGGGAGAGAGGTGGGTGAAACTTTTAGAAAAACACCATACGTGAATTGTGGATGAACCCTTATTTATTTGTTCATTCATTTATTATTATTTCGTGAATTTATGATTATTTGGGGATTTTGGAACAGCAAGGGTACGTGGGTTAGCGTTTGCAGATGATAAGGTCAAAAATTTTCAAAGGATGTTGGGCAAACTGAATATTAGCAGGAAGAAAATTGGCCTCAAAATATTCCCATATTCTTTCTTTTCTCAAATATTCCGATATATTCTGTATATTCCCGAATATTCTTCAGGGAATATATTCCTGGTACACGAAAAATCAGAGTGGTCGACTCGAATTACCGACATGTGAAACGGATCAGGTAAAGACGCCCTAAGGCTATGCTGAAAGGTTAACTAGACTCTTCACATGCCACTCGCCGAATTACCGAAATGTAAAACAGATCAGATCCAAAATCAGATCTTAACCTGTTACGCATAGACCAGTTTTTCCAAATTGTATGAATCAGTAAAATACCCTAAGTTCATCAGTTCAGTTCATCAGTTCAATCCAGTTCAGTTTTGTTACAGTCTTCTTCAATTCAGTCAGTCACCACTCATCCCTCAAAGGCAACACGTTCAGTTTGGATTTCAACACCTAGTAAACGATCGGAAATTTTCAAGAAATCAGTATCAGTTTGGTCCCTAAGTGCAGCCTTTTCTATGGATTTTATCCAGAACTTGAAACTTTCACTTCCTTCAATTTCACTCTTCACTATTTCTCATTTACGAATTGAAGTTTACTCAGACCTTTCCTTAAAGGTTATTCTCATAAAAAGAGGACAAGTCAACAACCCCCAACTTTATGGTGCCAGTTAATTCAGAATATTTGTAAATTTTGTCGAATGAATTGCGAAATCAATGTTACTATTTTCCTTATCCTTTATTCACTATTATTATGATATTTGGATGAAACGACTACCTATCAGAATAAGACAGGTTGTGTCACGTTGGAACTAAGACCAACTTTTACTTGAGCCCCAACATTACCGAACCCGCAGTTTTTTCTGTGCTCAGATTTTAAAAGTAATAATAAGAAATAAGTATTTGTGTAAACATTTTGAGCAAAATGGATCCATAAATCTTACAGAATTAATTAGTTTGATCAACTAATTTGCAAGGTCTTGAAATTTCCTTACCTCGTGAACATATAATATATCATCAAACATAACCACAGCAGTTAACAACTGTATAAACTGCATAATGTGTATTTACCATCCCCATTGGAGTCGAATTCATAGTCGAGGTTATAGTATATTCCTCATGGACAACCCTCCTGAGTGCATATAAAATACACACATGTAAAGCCAACAGGACGACACGAGAAATGGTCGAATTAACAACCGATATTTAATGTACCATGCGTTGCGTGTAAACGTAGCCGCAGTTGGTAAATACTTCATCAGCCAGTTTTAAATAACCTGACAGAATTATGATGAAATCCCGCGGGACATGCAAAACCAGTTCCGAAAATTTGAATCACATTTTGCCTCCAAGCCATTACGCATCAGAACGTTTGAAATGAGGGATTAAAAAATGTCAGGAATAATGGATGGGTATTTTGAGTTACTACCGTTTGCAAACTAAATTACAAACATTAAAAGGACAGGGTGTTTACTAATTTCAACCCCCAATGCCCAGTCATTTCTCGGTTATTTCTCGGTGTTTTCTTTGTTGCAAATAACAAATTTTTCCTTCATAGAAGGTAGAATAAATCGCATTTAACATAAGGATTTCCTATATGTAATTTTATGTACGATGTCTGTCCGGAAAATATCCGGCCTTGTGGTGTACCAGGATTAAGAGTTACTTCTGGTCAATGGCGATGATATGCCCTTCAAAGTACTCTCATTTGGAAGCCACTACCTCCTTCCAGCAATTTCCCACTTAGACAGCACTCCTCAAAGTTACCTTGCGGAATAACTAACAGCTGTTTCGCCGCATTCTGTTTTATTTCCTCTACGTCTTGAAATCGTTTTCCTTTTAGAGATTTAGAGGATACTTCAATTTAGGAAAGGGCCAGAAATCACAGGGTCTTAGCCACTCTTTAATTTGACTAACACTCATAGACTCATCACGATATACATTCCGAATCATAAAGATGGTTTTCGATGATGAACGGTCAAGTTTTTGGCAAAATGTAATGCGTACTATTTGTTCGATGCGTTCCGTCATTCCGAAATGCGACACGTACGTGGTTAGAAACTTAGCAAAGATTCGCAGGTCTATCTCACTTAGTAGTGGTCCTCACACAGGTCCCCCCTAAATAGCAAATGACGGTTTTTGACAATAGCACAACTAGATACTAAGTTAGAGCACAAAGTCGGATACTTTCCGGACATACCTCATACTGTGATATCTTAATATTAAAACAGAACAAAATTGTTGTAATTTATGATGTCAAGTAATGATAAATACAAATATATCAGAGAATTTTTGTTTACACATAATATGGAAAGTATAATACAATTTCGATATCTTAATTATCTGCACAGATTTGGTTAACATGACAGTTGTTATTTTTACAAATATATCTTTGGTTAACTATTTTTGCTATTATAATTGTTAAATAATTCTTAGATATCATTTTAATGATTAACTATTGAAGAGCAATTACAAGCAAATAATTTTCATCTTTTATTATTACAGGTTAATTACAATTACATGTGTCTGCAACTTAATGTAAAATTCACTTAGTATTGGAATAAATAATATTTAAGATAGTTGTTTGTAATTTAATCAAAGTTTTTCTAAAATTTTGTAATCGTGCAAAATAAAAAAATTTTGCTTTAAAATCTTTTATATTATGTTTCGAAATTTTAGGAAATCACTTAAAATATTTTGAAATCTTTTTCAATTTTCTCTTGACTTCAATGTTCAAAATAAAAAATCACATTAAATTTTCCTATGAATCTTAAGAAAAAATTTGTATGCTCTTAAAACCTTCGGAAATTCTTAAGGTGCTTCTAAATTAATTTTGTTTTGATATCTTCAAAAATCCACATTTTGTTTTAAATTGTTTGAAATCTTCAATCAAATAGATGAATTTTCTACCAAAAAAGACGAATTTTAAACTTCAGAGTTACATTTTTAGCCAAAGAGATGAATTTTCAACACAGATTTTTTAATCAAAAAGAATTGAGTTTATGAAAAAAGACGAATTTTCAAACAAATAGTTGAATTTTTAACAGTTGAATTTTAAATCCGAAAATATGAATTTTGTAGCAAAAAAAAAAACATTTTTAACCAAGCAAAAATATTCAGAATTGAAAATCATACGGTAATTACCATGTAATGTATGTAATTGTAATCTTGGATGTATTGAAAAATCGTCTTTTTGGGTTGAAAATTCAACAATTTATTTTTTTTCCTTTCTTGACAGAAAAATCTTTTTTGGTGCAAAAATCAACTATTTTGTTGAAGATTTATCTTTTTGGTATGCATTCAACAATTTTGTATTCCGAATTATAATCTTTTTTCGTTAAATATCCACTCTTACATTTTTCGTTGAGAAGATTATTAATGGCATGAAATTTTAATTATTTTGTTGAAAAATGAACAATTTCTTAAAGTTTATCCTTTTTAATTTAAAATTCAACTGTTTCGCAAAAGATTTTGAATTTATGGCTTGAAGAGTCATTTTTTTTCGTTGAAGATTCGTAATTTGAGTTGAAAATTTATATTTTTGTTTGAAAATGCAACAATTTTCTAAATAAATTCATCCTTTTTTGTTGAAATTCAACTGGTTTGTAGCAAATTCGTCTTTTTGACTTAAAAATTCATTGTTTTAAATTAAAGATTCATCATATTAGTTGAATATGGATTACTTTGGTTGAAAATGTATCTATTATGTTGAAAATTCGAATTTTTGGGTTGAAAAATCAACTATTTTTGTAGAAAATGCAACTATTATTATTAAATAATTTATTGTTAATTGTTTTTTGTCTACAGGTCTAAAATCAATATTTTTTTAATGTTGATTTTTATTTTCAAATTTGTTAAAAATTTGTCTCAAGCACTGCCTACTAAACTACGGAGAGAAAAGATTAATTTCTTCATAACCCCTAAAAGTTGAATTCCGACGTAATTCCTTATGCTTGCAAGATTAATTTTTCAAACATTCGCATATTGTATATTTTTTGATGTTATGGTTTTGACCAGATAAAAGTATTAAACGATTTGATGTTATTATTATTATATTATTAGGTTAAAAAGAAAATTTTTTGTTGACAATTAATATTTTAGGATAAAAAATTGAACTGTTTTTTTTTTTTTTTTTGAAAATCCGTCTGTTTTGGCTAGAAAATTCAACAATTTGGAAGAAAAATCATCTATTTGGTTGAAAAGACGTATTTTGTTGGATGAGTTCAACTGTTTTTATTAAAAATTTTTTTGGTTAAAATACCAAAACGCACATTTTTCGTAGAGAATTCAGACTTTTTTGTTGAAAATTCAACTACTTGACTATAAGTTAAACAACCTTATTGAATTTTTTTTTTTGGTTGAAGATTCACCATTTTAATTAAAAGTGCGTCTTTTCTGGTAGGAAATTAACATTCTTGATTGAAAATTCATCTTTTGGACTGATCATTCAACTTGAAGCGTTTAAAATTGAATTGAATAAAATTCAAACATTAATTGTATTTAAAAGAATTTATACTCAATTTTGTCGTGAAAAAGCTCCTTATTCCCCCCGTTTTAGAACACTTGTTCTCGATTTTACGTGTTTTAAGAAATTCTTCAAATTGATGTTGGAAAAAGGGAGCTTAGGTAACAAGGGGACGGACTGTAATCCCCGATTTGAAATTCACTTTGTAAGTCCTAATAGTTTCCAAAACTTTTTTTCAAAATCGGGAATGGACTGGAATAGAGAGGCTTTGCTGAAATAGAAATGGTACAATCACACAGAGCGGTATATCCTTTGATATAGGGATTTTGAGATTGCAATTTTCGTGCAACCTCAACGTTGCCAAAATCGATCTCCAGCAGCTGCCTGAAGCCATAATTGCTCTAGAAGCGCATTATTTCACCGCGAGCTTCATACGAGAAATGAAAGGATTCATCCTGAATGTGGATCCTCAAAAGCAAATGCAAAAAGGGCTTAAACAGGAGTTGGAGAAACAATGGAAAATAAAGGACACGATGTTTATTGTTGTTTCTTTGTTTCATCCATTATCACTTCTTAAACAATCTTTATCACAAGCAGAAATAAAAATATAATCAGATGATTTAAAATTGTTTGGAAATATTGTTTGGGCTATCCTTCTGACAAAGTTTGCCTTTGATTCTGAATTTTTTTTAAATTCATCGAAAGGATACGATAAATTTTTATTTATCCGAGTGATTTTAAATTCTCCAAATTTCCAGGTCAATCTGAAAGAGTTGAAATGATTTCAAGCGATTTTTGAAGATCTCAAAATATTTCGGACTTGGAACAGGGAATTTTAGAAATAAAATTATAATTCTGAGTTGGAAACTCAGATAATGCTTGGTCACGAGAATTCCAGTTCTGTTTGAGAACAGAAAAATTTATGAAAGAATTATAATTCTGAATTTGAACAGGAATTTTTTTTTATCACTTTCTCCTGAATGGGAAGTGCAATTATTTTTAAAAATTCATGTTCCATGCCAATAATTCTTTGTTCCGAATTAGATAGAAATTCTTTACGGAAATCCCCTTTTACAAAGTAAAACTTATGATTATTTATGAAAATTTCCGGTTCGAAATCGAAAATTATCATTCTTTCTGGAAATTCCCAAGTCTTCAGTCAAAATTATAATTCTTTACGGAAATGCCCTCTTCAAAGTCACAATTACATCTATTTCCACAAATTTTCTGCTCCAAAACAAAATTCAATTTATTTACAAACTGTTCTATTATCATTCAGAACTATAGTAATTTGCTTGATATAAAATTTGTAAAATTTCAAGCTCTAGCAAATTTTTGCTTGCAAAAAAAGACCAGGAATTTTCAAAATCTGACGAATTCTGACTTGGAAGAGAATTGTTTTTGTAAATTCCTTTTTTATGAATCAGAATTAAAATTATTTTCCAAAAAGTTAAAAGGATAATTCATGACGGGAATTTGTTGTATATTAAATTTATTTATACCCAAAATCAGAACTAGAATTCTTTTAGAAAACACTCTATACCAAGTCACTGATTTTTCTATTCTAAAGTAAACCTAAAATAAAAATTATAATACTTTAGGGAAACTTCCAGTTCTATCTCAAAATTTTAGGCCTTTTAGAAAATTCCCCGTTCAAAGTAAAAATTATACTTTTTACAAAATTCCCTTTCATGAAGTAAAAATTATCATTCTTTACTGGAGATCCCAGTCCCAATTGTCACAATTATATTTCTTAACTAAAACTCCCTGTCCAAACGCAGAATTATAAATCTATTTCAAAATTCCCTGTCTCAAAGTTGAAATTATAATTCTTGACCGAAATTCCCTGTCACAACTAAGAATTATAATTATTTTAGAAACTTTACTTTTCCAAGTCACAATTGTTATAATTCTTTAAAAAAATTCCCTATTGCAGGTGAGAATTTTGATTTTTTTTTACAAAATTACTGTTCCAACTAAGAATTGGAGTAATAAATTAGAGTAATAAAATATACAAAATCACTTTTGATTTGCAGATTACAGGGTGGACGTAAAACTTGATTTTCGACATTCTTAATGTATATGAAAAGATATAATTTTTCAATAGAATTTTTCAAAAAATGTTATTTTCAACCAAAAAGAGGAAATTTCGAAACAGGAAGAATAGTTTTCTTACAAAAAAGAACAATTCGTTGACTAAAAAGGTTAATTCTAAAAAAAAATGGGAAACTTACATTTTCAGTTAAAAAAATTAATTTTTAACAAAAAACTGATCATCAAAAAAATATTGAAACTTGTATCCAAACAGATGAATTTTCATCTAAAATGATTAATCTTCAACTGAAATAGTTCAATTTTCAGTGTAAAAAATCAATTGTCAACTAAAAGAAAAACAAATTTTCAACTAAAATTATGAATCTTCGACAAAAAAAAAAATTCAACCAAGGGGTTCGACCTACAACTAAGTAGTTCAATTCTTGACCAAAAATAATGAATTTCCACCAAAATAGATGCATTTTTAGACAAAAGGACACTTTCCAAAGATAATGGTTGAATTTTCAACCAAAAGTTAATTTTTTACCAAAATAGATGAATCTTCAACAAAACAGTTGAATTTTCAATGAAAAAGGATGACTTTTTAACAAAAATGTTGAATTTTCAACCTAATAATGAAATTTTTAAGTAAAAATATAATCATGAAAATAGTTATGCCGAGAAGCAATCTTTTAAATGAATTCATTAAAATTAATTAAATACAATTTATATTTTTGGTTCATTTGTTTGAACTTGAAAAGTTGGCACGGTCGCAATGAAAGTAAAAAATTCTAACTCTAAAGCTAAAAATGTGTCCATTTGAAGTAATAGAAACTGATGTGCAAATCATTTCAAGCAATTCTCACCTTTAATATTACAAATTGAACGATTGAATTTTTGTTATAAACTGAACACTTCTTAAATCAGAAGTTAGAATATTTTTATTTTATATAGTTTTAAAATCCTTCAAGAGCTTAACAATTTTATTTCAAAATCTTGAAACATCTCACGCTGTTTTACATTTTTTCAAATCATGAATTAATCTTTAAATTTTTTCAGACCTTCTGAACATCTTTCAAAATGATTCGAATTGTTCCTAAACATTTTTTTGAAATCCTGCAAAATAAAAAAAATTTCCTTAAAATCTTTCAGATTCATTTTTGACAATTTCAGAAATCTTTTTAAATCTCTTTGAATATTCTCTTCAATTTAATTTTTCAAAGTAAAAAGTCATTTTTCATTTTCCTAGGAATCTTGAGAAAAGGTTTTTTATTCTTTTGAATCCTTTAACAATTCTTAAAAATGTTCTGAATTTTTTGTTCGAAACCTGCAAAAATCTATATTTTGTTTTGAATTAGGCCGTGGGCTATTTGTATCGAAATTTCTTTACAAATAGCCAAATTTTGTTGGTGTACGGAGACACTCTGTTTAAATTATTTGAAATTTCAAATTGAAACTATGTTCAAATTACTTAAATTTTGTTCTAGGAATAATAATAGGTATTCAATATTTATTATACATCAAAATTCAACAATTTTACTTACAAATTAAATTTTTTGAAATAGAACAATTAAAATTGTAACGTTCAAAGTTTTTTTTTGTTTAATTTTGAATATTTGATTTACGATTACTGATTTTGAATCAAGAGTCAAAAATGTTTAAATATCAAGCAATTGTTATTTTTCTTGATAAAAAAATTTGAAATTTTAGACTAAAACAATGTTTTTAAATTTAATGACAGTTTTTAAGTATGAATATATTTTTGTGAAGATATTCCAAAATTTTAAATAGTTTATGAAGTTTTAATCATGCATTTGTTTAACTACTAAGACTTTCGAATTTAAACAATTTAATCTTTAACGCTAAAATCTGGAAATTCTTAAATTTTGAACTGATTTCAAATCGTCTTGTAAAATTAATTAGTATTCACTTGTTAATCCTTGATGCACAGTTAAATGTTAAAAACCATTATTATTATTATTATTATTATACCATTAAGCCATTTCCCTTTCGGGGTAGGCGTGACTTACTCGGTTGGAAAGTAGTGGGATAGGTATATCGGTGTAAAGTAGGTCGTTATATGGTATAAGGTAGATAGGTATATAGGTATATGTGTTATGGTATAGATATTTTAGATTGATCTGGAGTTTTCGTGTTATTTATTCAAATAACACGTTCACTCCGCAACACTGCTCCGACCCAGGTTGCTGATCAATCTCTCTAGCGATCACCCCAAGTGAGGAGCCTCACAAAATTGTTATGTATGGTTCCCCACTTGGGCCCATTAGTATCCAAGGTCTTTGTTTCAGGCATCATTCACTCTATTGTCACTCTGCTTATAAACTATTTGTCGCCACACATTTCTGTCCTGGCATACTACTCTAGCTTCATTTACGTCCATGCATTTCTTCATGCAAGCTCTTCTGTTCCTATGACTTCTTATGTCTCTTCGGATCAATGTCTCATTTACAGATTCTAACCATTCTTTCGGCGGTCTACCTCTGGGCATTCTGCCATTTACTTTACCTTTACATACTTGCTTCGTCAGTCGTTCATCTTTCATTCTTTCAAGATGTCCGAACCATCTTAACTGATTTCTTTCCCATATGTCAACTAGCGTGTCTCCTGTACCACATTCTTTGAGGATTATCTCGTTTCGGACTTTGTCCATCAGTGTTTTTCCGCATATTATGCGCAGAGGTTTCATGCCGATCGCGTTGATTTTTCTCCTGTCCTTTTCTTGACAGGTCCATGCCTCGCTACCGTATAGTACAGTTGGTACGAATATGGAATTATGTATGGCCATTTTAGCTTTTTTTGATATGTTTTTATTCGTGAGGATGGATCCTGCTCTACCGATAACCTGCTTACCCTTATTTATGCGCCTATCTAATTCCCCATCTATTTTTCCGTCGCTAGTGAATAGACTACCTAGATATACGTACTTGTCAACTTGTTCTAATCTCACATCATTTAGGACAATGTTGCATATTGTTTTCTCACTTTTTCCCTCAAAAACCATGACTTTCGTTTTATTCACGTTAATTTTGAGGTCCATGTTCTTCATGCTTGTGTTAAGTTTATTCAACATTCTTTGCAAGTCTTCGACTGATTCTGCCATAACAATCTTGTCATCTGCGAAAGCCTACCCACGTACTTTGACGGTTTCGAGATCTATACCTTTTTCGTTGAAGAGGGCAGTTCTTAGACACTTATCCATGAATATGATAAATAGCCACGAGGACATAACGCATCCTTGTTTCACGCCTTGCATTATATCGAACCAGTCACTCAGTTTCCCATTTACCCTTACACTTGCTTTACTACCCGTATATATTGTTTTTATTGCTTGTAGGAGCCCTCCATTCACTCCATACTCTTTAAGGACTTCCCAAAGTTTACTTCTATTTACCGTGTCGAAAGCTTTTTCTAGGTCAATAAATGCACAGAAAACTTTCTTTCCTACTCTCAAGCTTTTTTCTGTGATCTGCATTAGGCTAAATATCTGATCTGTACATGATCTTCCTGGCATAAATCCACTTTGGACTTCCCGTATCTTCTCTTCTGTAATTTCCATTACCCTACGAATAAGTATTTTTGAGTATATTTTACTTACGGTACTTAGTAGGCTGATACCTCTGTAATTACTGCAGTTGTTTTTATCTCCCTTTTTATATATTGGTACAATAATCGCCTTTCTCCAATCGTCTGGGATTTCTCCTGTCTCGAAACATAAATTTATCAATTCGCACAACCTGTGAGGTATGTACTCGCCACCGTATTTAAGCATTTCAGCGCTAATACTGTCTAAACCAGCAGCCTTACCGTTTTTCAAGTTCTTAATTATATCTCTGACCTCAGTGACGCTGACTTTTTCAATTGGGTTTTCTATTTGCATTATGTTCAATGTCGTAGTTTTGTTGCCCTATATCTTCACCTCCTAATAGTTCTTTAAAAGAGTCTTTTAAAGCGTCTACTATCCCGTCTATATCATATAGCATTTCACCTTTGCTGTTTCTCATGCTAAAACCTCTGTACTTTTACTTCCCTTCATCTCTTTAAATAATAGTTTCATAATTCCTTCAAAGCAGTTTTTTATTTTCTTCTCTTCTTCTGTTCTGGTTTTCTCTTTACTCTCTTTGACTAGACGTTTAATTTTCCTCTTTTTGTGTCTGTAATCATTTTTGAGTCTATTTCTCTCCTCATCGCTAAGACCTGTCATGTTCAACGTTCTTTTGTACGCTTCTTTCTTTTCTTGTTGGGCTGCCGCAGTTTCATCGTTCCACCACGCATCGCCAGACTTTTTTCCTACCCTCGCCATACCACACACTTCAATCGCAGTTTCAACAATGGTATCCCGCAATAAAGCCCACGCACCTTCTACATCTTTGTTCCTTTCAAGCGACTCCCAAATTGCCTTATCTATGCGTTCGTTTATCTTATTCTGAAAATCTATTCGTAATTCCGGTTTCTGTAAATTTTCGACCTTGATTCGCGTTTGTTTCGTTTGTTTGGTTCTCTTTCTTCTCCACCCCCGCCCTAAGTTCATCCTGGAGACTAAAAGGTAATGATCAGTATTGCATTCGGCCCCCCTCATGACTCTTGTATCTGTAACTAGTTCTCTTAGTCTTTCATCTGCAATAACGAAGTCAATTATACTGCGGTTATTTCCTTTACACCAGGTGTAAGTATGGATCATTTTATGTCGAAACCAGGTATTTGTAATAAATGGGTCCTTCTCTAAGCATAAGCTAACTAATTTTTCCCCGTTATAATTTTTTCTTGTTGGATCCCCAAAATTACCTAGTACCCCTCCTGTATCTGTATCCTGACGTTGGACGCCGACCCATCCGTTCATATCTCCTAACAAAATTATTCTTTCACCTTGGTCGCAAGTACTTATTGTATCATTTAAAGTGTCCCAGAAGGCGTCCTTAACTTCCCTCGAATCGCTATCAACTGGTGCGTAGCACGCTATGATAAATAATCTTCTGATTCCTACCTTCATTCTAGCCCATAGCAATCTGGGTGATACAAAATTATGCCCTATGAGATGCTGTCTTGCTTTTTCATTCATAATTAAACCGACCCCTTGACTACGATGTGATTCGCTATCTACTCCTGACCATATTTCACAACCGCCTTCCAACACCCCATTTTCTATTTTTATAAATTCGCGACCCTTTTTCTTCGTCTCAGGTACACAAAGAATGTCTAGTTTCCTTACGTGCATAGTTTCTCGTAGTTCTCTTATCTTAAGATCATTCACTCCTCTAGCATTCCAAACACCCAGTCTCCATTCATCGCCCGAAACACGACCTTTACGTTTACCGTGTGCATGCCTTTGGTCAATCCGAGTTTCAGTCC
>CAKNXH010054265.1:0-13207 GCA_932178445.1 Andricus quercusramuli
AAACCCCACCCATATGGCATAACATCAAATGAAGGGTAGAAATGCAAAAGGAGTCAAGCGCCAAATTTTCGAAATCGGGTTCTATTACACATGCCTGCCAAAGGATTTTTTTTGGCATCATTTGTCAAAATTTGTGTTCTTGTGTTCACAGTCCGAGAAGCTTTTCTAACCACAAAGTAAAAAATCAAATTTCATTTTTCTCGACACTGGCTAATTATTTTTAATTACTATTGGGTTTCTTCCGTTCAGCACTGAATAACCTAAAACTCAATTCCTCATTTTTTGGAAATATGCCAAATTATTACTGCTATCGTCATTATTTTGAAGTTGAAAGGTCAGTTTTACACCATTTCGAAGTCATAATTGGATTTTCAAATTTCGCGAAACTGCATAATTTTTTTTAAACAAACTTTTTGGAAATCAATTCGTCCATTCAATAGCTAGAATTCAAATTTTTAGTTTTTTCTTAAACTGCAAATTGACTCCACAATTAATGTTGAAAGATGTTAAAAGTCGATACGGACCCAAAATCTAACCTCGAAACGTGACCTTTTTCATTCAATTTCTCGAAACCGGATAGCTTTTTGTGAGCAAACTTTTTTTAGTTAGATAGAGCATGAAAGTATCTCGAAAGGACTTTCTTATTTATTTCTTAAATGGTCCCGCTGAATTTACAACATGTTTTTAGTCTCTCCTGAAAAAAAGTGAAAAATGGCGCTTGACTCCTTTTGCATTTCTACCCTTCAAATCTCTTTTTTTTTAATTTTTGGTTTTTGATCTAAAATTCGTATTCCTCAATTCAAAAAACGCCTTTGTATTCATTTACAAGAAGGTGCACTTTAATACAATTTTCAAAATTCATACCATCTTTTTGAATTTTTGTATTATGACCTCAAATTCGTATTTTGTTTCTCCCAAACCCACATTACTGAGTTTCATGGATATCTACCAATTTAATAAGATTTCCAAATTTTCTATCATATTTTCAAGTGTTTTCACCAAATTTGTGTTTTGTGACTCGGAGAACCCCCTGGTTAAGACTTCCAAGGAAATCTACCGGACCGAATCTATTTCAAATCAGACAAGTTTCTTACTTGAAATCGCAGAATCGGTCGAAAGTGAAATATGTTGTTTTTGAGATGAAATTGGGCGATAAGTATCTTTCCGATAAGCAAAAAAAACTTTGAGAAGTTATGCGTATTTGAATTTTGTGCTTTGTTTTTCAAAAAAACCCGAATTATTCTCTTTAAACCTCTATAACTTTCGACATAATTGAAATATTTATTATTAGTGATGCATATCGATCATTTTTGGACAAAATCGAGATTTTCTTGAAACATAGTTGGATGGACCCCCGTGAAGTTGGCCCCCCGAAGTTCACACTTTTCAAATTTTATTTTTACATACGTTTGTACGTCGTTTGTACTGTTTGTACATTTCATATTGTCGTTTGTACCCTCTTGGTTGCCCAGATAGAGAAAAAACAAAATTCCGTATCTGCCCCCCCGAAATTTGAATTCTTCAAATTTTCCTTTGGCATACGTTTGTACGTCGTTTGTACTGTTCTAATGAGCAAATTAAATTTTTTCTTTACTGTAAAAATCTCATAGTAGCAAAAGTTTTTATCTTTCTTACTATTGATAATAATTTGTTACAATTATGTTTGTGCAAAAGAAATTATTCAAAGCGAGTAAAATTAAGAAACTGAATACTGTTTACGGACGAACAGATAAAATTTTTTACAAATCATCTGTTTAGTATTATATATTCATATACAATATATAAAAGTACATACGAGAATAAAAAATGAGTGATGGTTTTATACTTCTGTTTACATTTTTACCATCGACCCTTAAAACTTTTTCATTTATGTCATTGATTTCTTCGCACTGGCGTAAAACTCATGTAATAATTCTGTCAATTACATTGCATGGAAGGGCAGAAGTATGTTAATTAATGAATCGCAATACAAAAAGAATTTCTCATTATACTCACGACTGCTTATAAATTATCGTAAACTTGTAGCACCAATAAATACAATATAATAAAAAATCAAACAAAATTTTGATTTATCTGTATCTGGGCAACCAAGAGGGTACAAACGACAATATGAAATGTACAAACAGTACAAACGGCGTACGAACGTATGCAAAAGGAAAATTTGAAAAATTCAAATTTCGGGGGGCAGGTACGGAATTTTGATTTTTCTCTATCTGGGCAACCAAGAGGGTACAAACGAAAATATGAAATGTACAAACAGTACAAACGACATACAAACGTATGCAAAAAGAAAATTTGAAAAATTCAAATTTCGGGGGGCAGTCCCGAAATTTTGATTAACCTGTATCTGGGCAACCAAGAGGGTACAAACGAAAATATGAAATGTACAAACAGTACAAACGTATGCAAAAAGAAAATTTGAGAAATTTTAATTTCGGGGGGATGCGTGAAGTTAGCCCCCTGAAATCAATTTTGCCCGTTATTTGGTAACCAAGAGGGTACAGACGGAAAGGTTGAATGTACAAACAGTACAAACGACGTACAAACGTATGTAAAAATAAAATTTGAAAAATGTGAACTTCGGGGGGCCAACTTCACGGGGGTGTTGGATGGATCTGAAATGTAATGGAGATCAAGACTATGCAATGAAAAATGTCGATCGAGACGATACGATCATCTCGACTGAGTGATCGTTCGTCTCGATGTGATGAGTATGGTGTTCAAGTTTTTAATTTAATCTGATGAGATTTTTGAAAATTTTTTAAATGATCGATATGCCTCACTATTTATTATTTTAGTTTTGATTCGAATAGTGTTCATCGTCTTCTTTCGTAATCAGCCGGAAAATTAAAAAAGGCGGGCTAAACCATTTTTGAAGCCGAGATAATTTTTCTTTTCTAAAAATGTCATTTTTCAATTTTCCTCATGAACAGTGAAAGATATGGCAAAAGACTGAAAATCGTTAAATACTTATCGTAAAAAACTAAATAAGATACGCTTTTTATAAAATTTTATTACACGTGAAGACTTTTATCTTAACATTTTTTCGTATCTGTCATTGTTTCCAAGAAAAAATATACAATTCGATTGCAGGTTTTTTGAAAAACAAAGCGCAAAACTCAAATACGCATAACTTCTTAGATTTTTTTTTTCGCAAATCGGAAAAATACTTATCGCCTTATTTCCTCTACAGAAACAACATATTTCGTTCCCGAGAGATTTTGCGATTTCAAGTATATATTATTTATTAATTATGAAGCTCATGACTGTCCCACTTTTTTTTATTTTGTCATGCTTTTAGTTCCGTTTAAAAACAATTTATCAACGTCGATTCCAAACGTTAAAATTGATCGCTATTCTTGCCTAATACTTTTTGTAATGGTCGTCAAAATATTACTTTTTCCATATTCTGAAATATTCTTATCCATTCAGCGTACATTTTTTTAAGATCATTAAAATGTCGCTGTCACGATACCTTCAGCAACTTGCAAAATTCATATCCATCGCAAATACATTCCTTTATCTTTTAGTTTGATATTTTCAAACTCTCTTGGATTACCCTTGATTTAAAAAATATATATTATGTGGCCTGGCAATTTTTTTGTTTGCGAAAATGCTATTGGTGTAAAATGGTCAACATTTTGGCAATCATTCTAATATTTTAAGAAAATTGGATGGAAACCTCACGATTACTTATTTCATATATTTTACAAAAATATTTCTTTCAGCAGCAAAAATATTAAAATTTTGTCCAACATTTTTGTTTCAACTTTAAGCATGTTGCATCATACAAGCAAACATTTTCAAAATAATGGTAATGAAATGGTCTGATTTTATAGAAATTCATCTTTAAAATGATCCCAACAACGTTGCAAAATATTTCTTCTAGGTTTCATTCCAATTTTAAGAAATCGCTGAAATTTCCTTTTTTTTTTGCAATATATTCTTGAAAAATTGGCAGACAACGGGAAACAACGGGAAAACCCCGGAGATTTCGAATTGGCTAATCACTAGACAAGTAGACACCCTGCAAGGGTTGTGATTATACCCAAGAAAAATGCTAGAAAAATAATAAAAAATTCATCTTTTAAGCCATATGTAACACGATATAAGAAAAAAAGAGTCAAGGACACGAATTGTTGCTTCTCAAAGGACACACAAAATTACATTACTGTGCTCAACATTTTTAACCATTAACTATAGCTTGCTGGAATTACGTAATTTTATTTAGGACGATATATATATATATATATATATATATATATATGTATATTTGAATTAATTAAAGATGGTTATAGAAATGGAAAACCTGAAAAACAGTGAGATGGCGTTTTCGGGACAAATATCTAGAGTCATCTAGTCTTTCTTCAAAGGAAATTATATGTTTATTATACGAATCTTCACTAAATTTGACTGGAAAAATAGGTTCAACTGTCGCTTCTTTCGAAAAAATCTATTTTTTATGTAACATTTGAAAGAAATAATTTTTTCTGAATTTCATTTATGCACGGAGAAAATTTGTTCATTAGAATTTACCCAATTAGTTAGGTAAATGGAGGATATTACTGCATTTCGATAAAGTTTACAATTATTTTAGGATTTAATACAAAACAGAACTATAAATAATACAAAAGAGTTATGTAAAATCTCAAGTCCGAAAGTGAAAATTCTGATATTTAATAATTTATATAAGGATTGTATTATTTCAATACCAGTATATTATAAAATAACGCGAAGTATTGTAAATTTTCATCAAATGAGGGATATAAAGTTTACTTTTGTGTGATATTAACGATTCACTTGAAAGAAAGTATAGATTGCAGAACTTTTAAACAGATTTTCACTTCCATTAGGAGAGGAATTACACAACGGTAAGGTAAAATGAGACTTGCTAGGGACGTCAACTTTCTCAGGGCTGAAGTTTAAAGCCAAGTCCCCCGTAGACACTTTAACATTTTTAAGTTTCGGTTTATACTGTAGAATTTGAGAAAATATTCAAATATATTTACTATCCTTTTATCTCAGTAGATAATACTCATTAAGTTACTTAATCAAAGTATAATGTATTTAAAAATTGACGTATAAGGATGCGGGCGATAAAACAACATCGGGCGGCACTGGACAACTGACTTCGAACTTCGAGGCGGGAGATGCCCGAAGACTAATGTTTAAAAACAAGGTTGAATTTCTAAAGAAAAAATATGAATTTACTACCTAAATAATTGAATTTCTCCTAAAAGAGAAAATGTTTCTAACAAAATAAGTGAATTTTCAAGTTGAAAAGATCAATTTTCTAGCAGAAATGAAGTATGTAGCTACCTTTTTCGCTGTAAAAATTATTTTTTACAACAATAAAAAAACATATTTTCAATAAAATTTGTTCAATTTTCAACAAAAGAAATGAACTTTCAACTAAAAGAATGCATCTTCAAAGAAAAACAATAAAAAAACAACATTTCACCAATTAGGTAAATTTCCAACCAAAAAGATGAATCTTCGATGAAAAAAAGACAAATTTTCAACTAAAAAATAAATTTTAAACAAAGAATAGAATAGTTTAATTTTCAGAGAAAGAAATAAGTTTGTGAACAAATAAAATGAATTTTCAACAGAATAGTTAAATTTTCAGCCGAAAAGATGTAATGGCTATGAAAAAAAATCGAAAAATGGAGTATATTTGAATTGTTAGTTAGAAAAATGAATTTTTCTTTAAAAAAGTTAATTTTCAATATAAAAAATACTTTCAACTGTAGAAATGAAAATTTCAACCAAGAAGATTAATTCTCTACTAAAAAAGAATAATTTTTAAGAAAATACATGAATTTTCCATCAACATTTTTCATTTTTAATGGAATTTTCAATCCAATAGTTGCCTCTTCAACCAAAAAGGTTGAAAATTTCCAGAAAAAAAATTTCAACTAAATGAATGAATTTTCAACTAAAAAACATAAATTTTTAACAAAGTATAGAATAGTTTAATTTTTAGTTAGAGAAATAAGTTTTTGAGCAAATAAAATGAATTTTCAACTGAACAACTGAATTTTTTACCAAAAAGATTAAATTTGAATGTAAAAGAATCTCGATAAGAAATTGAGTTAAATTTTTAGTTTATAAAATTAATTTTCAATAAGAAAAACTATTTTTTAACCAAAGAAATTAAATAAAATACATGTATTTTAACTAAAAAGTTTCTTCTATGCGAAAAAGACAAATTTTCAACAAAATAGATAAATCTTTAACTGAAAATGCTAAATTTTCAAGAAAACAAATACATAAATTCTCTTCAAAAAGATCAAATGTCTATAGAAAAATTTCAAAACAAAATCGAGTTGACTTTTATTTGAAAAAAAAATTTTGTCAATAAAATAAACTAATTTTCCACCAAAAGAAAGAATTGTGAGTAAGTGGAAAAAGTTGGAATTCATATTGAATTCACTGGAGGAATTTCCTCGCTATTATATGGAAACTTCTGTAAATCATGTACAACGTTCTCAAATAATATAAGATTTTCTGTAAAATCTATAAAAAAATGTTGGAAAATGAACCGAGTTCTTTTTCTAAAGAAAGGGTCATTAGTGCGCGCTTAGCACTCATAATGTTCCATTATTTTTAAAACGTAGACCATGCAAAAGTTTGAAGTATTGAAAATCAAATAATTTAAGTTTCAAGGTGAGAAAATTTAAAATAAAAAATTATTTAATATTTTTATTTACTCCCGACAAATTTCTAAGCCCGCTAATTGATAGAATGTTACAATAACAAATTTCGATGAAACGGGGATCAGATATTTTTTTGTACGGCCCTGACGTACTTGTACTTTAACTTTATAGCCGAGATTTTTTCCCCGATATTCTAACTGTTAGGATAGCCGTGAGGTTTAGTTGTTAGGGATACAATGCGTTAAACGTAGCTTAGGTGGTTCGAAACCCGTCACAGCGTTTGCGATTTTTAATAGCGTTAATATCGTTAAAAGCGTGCGACTATATCGTATGTAATGTATCGTAATTTAATGTAATTGTTTGAGTTAAATTGTGTATATGTACCAACAATATACTTATGAATTGTACGATATGTGTGAGCATGTGTTTGTTAGTAGTGGATGATCTTCCACAGAATCAGTTTGTAGCAAGAATGTTTTTTTTTGCTGGCGCACGAAATTTTACATGACTGGGATGTAGAATTCACATATTTTGAGAGGTAGACTTTGTTTTCTATGATTGAAACTGTACCTAACAGTTCGACTCATTTTACCTAACTGGTAGGTAATCGACATCTCATTTTACCCAACTGTCAGGTAATCTCTGATATCTTTTTGTATTATTTCTTACTGAATCGCGAATTAAATTTTAATGAATTTATATTAATAATTCATATTTTTACATGAAATATTACCCTATTTCATTTTACATGACTGAAAGTGAAATTTTAATATAATGCCGTAATGTCCTCCGTTTACCGAACTAAGTTATGCAAAATTTAACACACAAATTTTCTCCGTGTGGGCAAACACATCATATACGAAAACTAGGGACCCCTGCCCGACACAGAAAAAGCGGAAGATAAACTTTACATCGTTTTCCGACGAAAGATTCGCTGCAACAAAAATTAACTTCACAGGATAAACTTTACACAAATATCGGTTAAACTTTCTTTTGTTTTTCTATGACTAACACATGTATTTTTAAAGAAGCGAACTTGGCTGAACAAAACTTTATCGTTCTAAAAAATATCCTGCAACAAATTTTATTTTTAGTTTTTTCTGTGAAATGAGAGGTGAATTCCTGAAAGTTTGGGTGTGTGTAAGTGGTTGATGGTGGATAATATCATGAAATGCAGACTTTAAGTAAAATTAAACTGTAAACAATATAATATCTTATAATCAAATCGACCCCGAATTCAATATGATAATTATAATAATTGATAATTCATATATTTTGTTAAAAATTTGTCTTTTCTGGCACAAAACTAATAATCTTCTTGCTTAAAAATTCAACGATTTTGTTGAAATTTCATTCCTTTTGTTTCAAATTCGTGTTTCGTGTTTGAAAATTAAGATATATTCAGTTGAAAAATCATGTATTTTGTTAAAAATTCATATCTTATGGGTGCAAAATTGATCTTTTCGGTTGCAAATACAGCTACTTGGTTGAATGTTGAACTACTTTGTTAAACATCAACTTTTTGGCTGGAGATGCATAATTTTTGTTTACAATTCATCTCTTTGCTAGGAAATTGAACTATTTTCTGGAAAATCAATCATTTTCAGCTGAAACTTAAATTATTTCTTTGAAAATTCGTATTTTTCAGTGTAAAATAATTCTTATTCTTTAAAAATAATTATTTTGTATTGAAACTTTTAATGTTTTGTCAAAACTTAATCTTCTTTCTTCAGAAGAGTGAACAATTTTTAAAAAATTATCCTTTTTGGTTGACAAGTCATCAACTGTTTCGCTGATCATAAATTCATCTCTGTTCCTTAAGAATATTCTAATTTCTTGCAAATTTAACAATTTAGTTAAAAAGTCATTTTTTTACAAGGTTTTTTCATTTTACTTGAAAATTCATCCGGTTGGTTGCAAATATAACTATTTTGATAAAAAATCATTGCTTTTCTTTGAAAATTTATTTATTTTTTTTTTTAACTGAAAAATTGACTCCTACTTCAAGAACATTAATTTTTAACAAAATAATTAAAATTTTAATCAAAGAGATGAAATTTCGACCAAAAATATAAATCTTCAAAAAAAATGATTTCTTAACAAAGTGATTCAATCAAATCTTTTAAATAAAATAGTTGAATACTCAAGCAAAGAATAATAATTTTTAACCAAAAAGTTGCATTTTCATACAAATTTTTACCAATGCGATAAATTTTATAAATCAAAAGATAGTTGAAAAAAATAGTTGAATTTTCTGTTAAAAAGATGAATTTTTATTTAAAAAGAAAATAAAAAAAAAATTGTTGTGTTTTCCTCCGAAAAAGATTCCAGTTGACTTTTCATGATCACAATATAAATGTTTCAACAAAAAATAAGTTTCTACAAACGAAATTGAATTTTTCATTAAAAAAAAAGGAATTATTTCAACCAAAAGGGATTTTTAACAAAATGTCCATTCTTTACGAAATAGTTAAATTTTCAATAAAACAGTAGAATTTTCAACCAAAAGTATGACTTTTTAACAAAATAGCTTTATTTTCAAACAAGTATTCGCATTTTTATTCAAGAAACATGAAATTTCTCTTGAAACAGATGAATTTTTAATTTGAATGAAAATTTCTTTTTTTAAATAGTTAAATTTTCACCCAGAAAAGATTTCAGTTCTCTTTTCAACTCTAAAATATCGAATTTAATCAAAAAGTACATTTTCTATAAAATAGTTGAATTTTCAACAAAACAGCAGAATTTTCAACCAAAAAGAATGAATTTTCGACCAAATAGTATGAATTTTCAACAAAATTGTTGAATTTTAAACCAAACAGTTGCATTTTTATCCAAGAAAAATATAATTTCTGCTAAAGCAGGTGAAATTTGAAATCAGAAAGAAAAAAATTTTCAAAAAGAGTTGAATTTTCAACCGAACAGTTGCATTTTTATTCAAGAAAGATGAAATATTTATTTTCAAATAATAATAAATATTTAAAAATTTCAAAAAATAGTTAAATTTTCATTCAAAGAAGATTCCAGTTCAATTTCCAACACTTAAATAAGAATTGTAAATTATATGTTAATTTTCTGCAAAATAGTCGAATTTTTAACCAAAAAGTATGACTTTTTAACAAGATTGTTGAATTTTCAACAAAACAGTTGAATTTTTGTCCAAAAAAATGTAAATTCTACTAAAACAGGTGAATTTTCAAATAAAAAAGACAAATTTTCAAAAAAAGATTTGCATTTTCATCCGAAAGGATTTCAATAGACTTTTACACGGAAAAAACAAATTTGAAATGAAAAGTGAATTTTCTAGAAAATAGTTGAATCTTCAACAAAACAGTTAAATTTTTGTCCAAGAAAGATGCAATATTTCTACTAAAAAAAGATGAAATTTTGAATTGAAAAAAAAATTCAGAACAAATATTTCTCATCCAAAAAATATTTCAGTTAATTTACCAGCAACAAAATATGAATTTTGAACAAAAGGTTAATATTATATAAAAAAAGAGTTGAATTGTTAACCCAAAAAGACGAATTTTTAACAAAACAGTGGAATTTACCGAAAAAAGTTATGTCTTTTTAAGAAAATTGTTAAATTTTTAACAGAATAATAAAGTTTATAACTAAAAAGATAATCTCCAGGAGAAAAAGTTTGCGAATTTACAAAAATTACGTACATGAGTGAAGGACCCCCTCATCCCTTCCGTAAAAAATCGTAACGAAATGTCTCGACCCCCCCTCCCCCACCTTATGATGTTACGTAATTTAAGTACGGTCCCTTACATTCTTAACTCTACTGAAATGATAAGAAGTTCACACTGTGAAATTATAAACCCGATATAGCCTGTCCCAATTTAGAAACGATGCCCTCTGTTTGTCTGAACAAAGTTAAGAAAAATAAGCATTTTTTAGAATCTCTAAATCAAAATTGGTAAAATTTAAATAATTAGTAGTAACATGTTACAGATTTTATTTGTGGAAAGTATACCAATAAATATTAGTAGAAAATTACTGATGCGCTTAGTTGAGATATTTGCTAATTCAGTGGGGGAAAGCAACTATTTGCTTGACAAATATAAATTAATTCACTTCCGACTGGATATAATAATTAACAAAAGGCTGTGAAAACGGAAAACGTGAAAAATAGAAAAGTTTCAACAAATAAAGCGATAGTGTAACACTCTTTACTCTGTTGAAATAATATGGTCACACTGTGAAATTTTAAAAGTGATGTAGCCTACCACAATTTAAAAACACCGCCTTCTGATTATTTCAGAAAAGTTAAGAAATATAGGATTTTTTTACAATCTTTAAATTACAATGGATCTATGAACTCAAAGCTAGTTACGTATATTTTCCCTACTACTCTTCCAGAGAGTACTGTCTATGATTTACAGTATTCTTATCAGCTCTATATTTTACTTATTTTCCATAGAATATTGCAATTATTTCGCAAACTTTGTAGAAATGATTTGCCTCGAATGAGCACCATCTTGAATACGTATGCAATATAATGCCTGAAGAATGTTATTTTATTTATATAGCTTTTTGCCCTATGCAGAAGATACTTTGCGGTATCTCCAAATCAAAAGTGATCAAATTTAAATAATTGCTAGTAAAATTTCACAGGCTCGATAAGAATATCCTCTGATACGCAGATATATACCCACTTCCTGGAACCATCATAGATTATTTTTTGGAATTCTACGGAACTTTCATTGGAATGTTCCAGGTATGTCCAGGGAAACATTTTTGCTGTCAGGGCAAAATTGTTCATTCTATACAAATATTCAATAGAAATATATGACGCCAAAATTCTTCTACCAAGGAGTTGCATTTTCAACATTAAATGACTGTTAGAAATTTCAGTTATAAAAATACATTAGACATGAAAAAAGTATATCAGAACCATTTTACGTTAGCCAGAGCATTTGTTTTTAAATCGTAAGAAGTGGCATTGAGAAGAAAAAAGGAAATTCATGGAAAAACGAATAAGGAAAAAATATTAAGGTAATCATGGAAAATAAAATTTGTTCTTTATTTTATAATATCTGATACTTGAGATACCTGGTGAGAATGAGTTCGTTAAAGCCAAAGGAGCTGTAACAAAAGAGAACTCACAATCTCCTAATTACAATTTTCGATGGTTTGACCTTTACTTTGTGAAGGCCTGTAAACAAAAATGTGGGGGAAGTATAAAGACGGGGCGCGTGGAGCGAGTCAAATACATTTTTAAAGGACATACGTGCAATAAAGAAATTAGTTTTGGAAATTATACAATATTTTTTTATTGCTTTTTCATGCAGTAACATACAATATGCAAATGAAATTTAAAGAAAACCAGAAAAGAGAAATTAAAACCAAAGTGCGTAAAATAATTAATAGACGTGTTAATTCTGCAAAATGATATTTGTTTTCAATTTCCAAAAATTCAAAACAGGAAAGAAAAATGGATAAAAACTTTGCAGTGAAGAATGTAAAAGGAAAGTAGAATCATAAAAATTATTGTGGCGTATTTTAATTCAAATGCGAAATATGAGTATTCTGATTTGAATTGAAATCGTTAGATTGAAATTAATGTTAGGCGAGACTGCTAATATTATACAATAATTTGTTTTTAATAGCCTTTAAGATTGAAGAATTTTAAATTGAATCTTCCCAAGTAAAGAAAGACTTTTGTACGCTAGTTTTACATTTAGTAAGTTCACATTTAAATAATCTAAATTGTTTGCCTTTATTTAAGTCAATTTTTGATTTCGATGTTCCAAATTGTGTGGTCCCAAATTTAAACATAGACAATTGTCTGTTTTTTAAAATTGTCTCAAACTGTAGAATATCTAATTAAAAGACTTGATAGAAGCACAATTTCCAGTTTAAAGAATTTCTGATACTTTCTCTAATTTTGAATGCTTACAATTTTTGAGTTCTAAAATTTCATGTTTAATGCTGAATTTTTAATTTTTTCCTTCCATAAACTTTAATTTTTCAATTTTTAATGTTTCCCGTTTGAAACTACTTCATTTTAGACGTTTTTTTCATAACTCAATTTTAAAGATTTATAGTTCCAAATGTTTCCATTTTTAATTTTAGGAATGACGGTGAGTTCATTTTTTAATTTCAGAAAAAATTGTGTGATCAAGTGTAATGTTAAATAATAATTCCCTTATGTAATAACTGTTTAGAATTTTCGAAATTTTCATTTAAAATCGTTCAGTTCTGTGATACTTCAATTCAAAATAATATTGTTTCATTTTGAACGCTTTAAAATAAAAAATGATAAAATTTCAACTTTTTACATTCTCATTCTAATGAGAAGGTATCAGTTTTATGTAAAATTTGACTTTGTCGTTTTTCACCAAATCTCCACGTTTTGAGAGCTCCTGAGTCAGAAAAAACGATTTTTACGAAGGTGTCTGTCTGTATGTCTGTCTGTCTGTCTGTCTGTAGTATCGTGTAAGCACGATAATTTTCGAAAAATTGATCAGATTGGATTGTGCTTTGGCACACTTTTTTATGGCCCACAAAGAAAGAACGAGTTCGTTAACCAGCTATTT
>CAKNXH010054267.1:0-19864 GCA_932178445.1 Andricus quercusramuli
TTTGGACAGGTTCGGGGTTTGAGGAATATTTTGCTGGCTCTGCCATGATGTTTGCTGCATACGGGGTGGTTTTTGGGGTTGGAGTTGTTTGCACAAATTTGAACAAATTAACACGAAAAGAATACGCTCATATAAAGTTGATTTTGGATAATGTCGCGGCCAGCAAAACGTTTCGCTGGCCCGGCCATAGTGTTTGCTGCATAGAGGGTAGTTTTTAGGGGTCGAATGTGGTTGCACAAATTTGAACAAATCAAGACGAAAATGATATGCTTATATAAAGTTGATTTTGGATAATGTCGGGGCCAGCGAAACGTTTCGCTTGCCCCGTCAAAGTGTTTGTTACATAGGGGGTAGTTTTAAGGGGCTGGATTCGGTTGCACAAATTTGAACAAATTAAGACGAAAACAAAACGCTCCTATAAAGTTGATTTTGGATAATGTCGGGGCCAGCGAAACGTTTCGCTGGTACCGCCAAAGTATTTGTTACATAGGGGGTAGTTTTTAGGGATTGGATTTGGTTGCACAAATTTGAACAAATGAAAACGATAATAATACGCTCAGATAAAGTTCATTTTGGAGAGTGTCGAGGCTGGCCGAATATTTTTCTGGCTCTGCCATGATGTTTGCTGCATAGGGGGTAGTTTTTTGGGGTTGAAGTTTGTTTCACCGATTTGAGAAAATTAAGACGAAAATAATGCGCACATTTAAAGTTGATTTTGGACAGGTTCGGGGCTGGTGGAATATTTTGCTGGCTCTGCCATGATGTTTTCTGCATAGGGTGTAGTTTTTAGGGGCTGGAGTTGGTTGCACAAATTTGAAAAAATCAAGACGAAAACAATACGCTCCTGTAAAGTTTATTTTGGATAATGTCGGGGCCAGCGAAACGTTACGCTGGCCCAGGCATAGTGTTGGCAGCACAGGTGGTAGTTTTTGGGGGTTAGGTTTGGTTGCACTTTGAACAAATCAAGACAAAAATAATACGCTCATATAAAGTCAATTTTGGATAATGGCGGGGCCAGCGAAACATTTCGCTGGCCCCGCCAAAGTGTTTGTTACACAGGGGGTAGTTTTTAGGGTTCGGATTTGGTTGCACAAATTTGAACAAATTAAGGCGAAAATAATACGCTCATATAAAGTTAATTTTGGATAATGTCGGGGCCAGCGGAACGTTTCGCTGGCCCCGCTAGTGTTTTTTTGAGTTATCAGGTGCCTGCGGTGTTGCACAAATTCTAGTTTTGGTTGAACAAATTTGAAAAAATTCTGCACTAAATATTGGGCCCAGAAAAAGTTGAATTTGCGTGGGTGGGGGAGGGGGGCTATCGAAATGGTCTAAGTAAAGAAAAGCTTTATTCAGTGTAATTACTACTTAGCAATAGTTTTCAGTATGTTAGAAAGAGAAAAAAAATGGTTCATAATGTTTTAAACAAATTAATGAACAAAAGCCATTTTTTTGTGATTCGCAATGATTAGTTGTTTGAAATTCACAGTTTTTGTATAGAATATGAGAGAAATGTATGCCTGATTATGATTATTTAAAAATATATGCTGATTGGCAGCATTATTTAAACAATTTTTATAAATAAATACACAGCTTTCGTATGTCACAATGAATAGGGCCACGAAAAGGGCCATTTTTTTTGCGGAACCGAAGATGTTTTTTTAATGAAATACCAGCCAAAATGTGATAGGGCTCATTTGACCCATGCCGGTAACAGACTTCAAAAACACGATTTTTTTAAAGTGTGCATCCAATATTTCCGAAAAAATTGTCAAATTCTCCTATTTATAAATAATCAAAAGTCACTAAACGCCATCTCTCTGCAAGTAACCGCTGTGGAGATTTAACACTTTAAAAAACGAAAGGGGTCAATTGACCCAACCTGGTACTTCTCGTATTAACATCTACTGGTGGTACATCACATCAAACACATCCTACAATTGCTTTCAATGGCGATCTCCTTAGAACGTTGAAATGATAAAACACTACCAACACCTTGAGCATTCGATTAAACTACATTATCCTCCTGCTCCTAATCCTCCTTCTCCTCCGCTTCCTCTCCCTTCTCCTCTGCTTCCACCACCTCCTCATCCTCCTCTTATTCTTACTCTCCCTCCTCCTCCTCTTCCTCTTCCTTCTCCTATTCTTCTTCCACCTCCTCCTCCTCTTCCTCCTCCTCTTCCTCCTCCTTCTCCTCCTCCTCCTCTTCCTTCTCCTATTCTTCGTCCACCTCCTCACCCCCCTCTCATTCTTCCTCTTCCTCCTCTTTTTACTCCTCTTCCTCTTCCTCCTCCTCTTCCTTCTCCTATTCTTCCTCCACCTACTCATCCTCCTCTTATTATTCCTCCTACTCCTCCTTCTCCTATTCTTTCTTCTCCTATTTTTCCACCACCTCCTCATCCCTCTCTTATTCTTCTTCCTCCTCCTCCTCTTACTCTTCCTTCTCCTATTCTTCCTCCACCTCCTCATCCCCCTCTTATTCTTCCACTTCCTCCTCCTCTTCCTCTTCCTTCTCCTATTCTTTCTTCTCCGATTCAACCTTCACCTCCTCATCCCCTCTAATTCTTCCTCTTCCTCTTCCTCTTCCTTCCCCTACTCCTCCTCCTCTTCCTTCTCCTATTCTTCCTCCACCTTCTCATCCCCCGCTTATTCTTCCTTCTCCTCCTCTTCATTCTCCTATTCTTCCTCCACCTTCTCATCCCCCCCTTATTCTTTCTCTTCCTCCTCCTCTTCCGCCTCCTCTTCCTCCTCCTACTCTTCCTTCTCTTCCTCCTCCTCCTCCTCTTCCTCCTCCTCCTCCTCCTATTCTTCCTCCACCTCCTCATCCCCCCTTATTCTTCCTCTTCCTCCACCTCCTCACCCCCCTCTCATTTTTCCTCTTCTTCCTCCTCCTCCTCTTCCTTCTCCTATTCTTTTTTCTCCTATTCTTCCTCCACCTCCTTATACCCTTCTTATTCTTCCTCTTCCTCCTCCTCTTCCACCTCCTATCCTTCCTCCTCCTCTTCCTTCTCCTATTCTTTCTCCACCTCCTCATCCCCCTCTTATTCTTCCTCTTCCTCATCATCCTCATCCTCCTAGTTTCATATATAAACCGTGTTTTCATGAATAAGGAATCAATCGAGTTATAAAAGTAGCAACAAAATGACTTCAACATGTCACAATCGTCTCGAATCTTATTCACGCCTTGATAATTTGAAAAGACATGAGAAATACTCTTGCGTAGCAAAGAATCTTATGTATGATGAGAAATCAAGTGACCAAAATGCAAAGTACCTGAGGCGGTAGGGACAATTATGCAAAATAGAAGTAAGCAGGCTGATGAAGCTGGTAGAGCAATTCGTCAGAAACATACAATTTTTAAACGTGACAGGGATCAAGCTATTGAAGAAACATGTACACTGCGATACTTGCCATTGAAGAAAGCGGTACGCATTCCTCAAGAAGTTAAACATGATATCGAACCATATGTTAAGAAGCAGAAGGTAGTAGAAGAAGAGTGTGGTGAAAAGGCCAGTTCTCCATCCGTGACAGTCAGCAGTAAAGATGATACAAATGATGATGATGTAGGAGAAGACAAGAAGGGTGAAAAAGATGATGCTGATGATGATACTGATGATGATGATAGGAATGATGATGATGATTCTGACAGTGATTCTTTCTCTGAGTATGAAGTAGAAGCAAAAGAAACAGCAAAAATGTCAAAATACTGGGATGATCCAAACATATTGGTAGATCGATTGCGGTTACTTTTGCAATCACAAGTAGCTGGAAATAGAAATAATGCACACGCGATAATTTCAATTATTAAAGAAATGAGAGATGCTGGCATTATTGAATAATATGTTTAATAGCTGGTGTTAATAATAATAATATAATAAGTTAGTTTAATCTTTTTTAAACTGTCGAATAAACGTTTGTTATATTTGATTAAAAATTTCCTGTAATTAATTCAAAAAAACTTATAAAAAAAAGAACCAATCCCATACTAGATAACACTGTTGAAAAAATCTGATCGAAATTTAATATACATGTGAGTAAAGTCATGTGCATAGACCGTAAATTAATTTTAGTATGGCTCCATGTTGTAAAACTAATATACATGTATATTGAAGTCGGATTATTTATAATTGAAAATTGCTGCCAACATTGTTTTTAATTTGTATAAAGTGCAAATATCTGACTTTTTTGATAAATGATCAATATGATGTATATGAAATTTAATAACATAGTCTCTTGATGGCAATTTGGTATACCTTGGTTTTAGATTTAATATACAAATGTATATAAATGTATATTAAAATTGCAAACATTTTTAATAGTGAAGCAATAAGTTTGTTTCTTATTCAATATTATATAGTTCTTTATATATATCATAATTCTATATGTTAAATAAATCTAATTTCTAAAAATTTACAAATGTGTATTCCTTCACTGCACCCACCTGGAATTATATTAGTTATTTTAAAATAATGAGAAGGCTCGACACATGATTTCCGACTATATCAGTTTATTTAGGGTTTATAATCTTTCAATATCTCCTACTCTCCCCCCCCCCCCCTCCTCCTACTTTTCCTTATTGAACTTGATTAACTTGAATATTTGTAGCGCATACAAACAGCAGACTTTCAAGATCTTCAGTACGTTAGTTGGTATCATTAAATTATATTACTTCGAAACTAAAATATAATATACGTATGTACAAAGAATTCATTTGAAAAGTTCTTATAGCTAATGATGGCATTTCCGGGTCTTTATTTATATAGTTGCGAAACTCCAAACTTATGTTGAATTTTAGAAATCAAATTAATATCCAGTGATTCATTTTTATTTTTGTGTTAATCTAGTATAACTTTCTAAATTTTGAATGTTACTCTAATCCCAAACTTATCTTTATTTAAGAATTTTTCTCTGCAACTTGCATATGTTATATGATATCAACAGTATTTCATGTACAGTCAAACCTCGTTTATCGGGACACTCATTTATCGTGATCTGCACTTATCGGGATCTTGCAACCTCGTTTATCGGGACATCTTGTTCCCCTTCCAACCACCGCTCCTTATACATTAGCACTTGAAGTGGGGTATGGTGAGAGCGTGGTGGGAGTAGCGGGAATTTAAAATACTTTTTAATCATTTGCCATCAAACCTGACATAACCCGTAAATAACAACACAGCAAGGTGTCATGGAAACCCGTCTCGAGGCTGGGGGTAGTAGTGGGAGCCGCCTCCGAATCCCGATAAACGAGGTGTTTACATTTCGAGGGCTTCCCGATAAACGAGGTTTGACTGTATTTCTCTATGTTAGAGGAAGATTAAAAATCCATTTTTTCAAACTTGCATACGTTTAACTAGAAAGCATCTAAAAAGCACAATTCGTAAGAAGGCAAAATCTGAAATAATGCAGTATGATGAGAGAGAAGAAAACAGAGAGAGAGAGAGAGAGACGATTACATTTCACAAATACTGGGTAGTAGAATGTGCTTTTACATTGAACAATAATTTGTGTTATGTAGCCCGGACATGAAGCCTATTTTAACAATCACCTCTTGAAAAAATCAATGTGTTCACGCTATTCAGATTAAGAATTTTTTAGCACTGAAACTCTGATGCTTTCTACAATTCTATGCATATGCCTAAAGATGATAAAAAAACCATATTGCAGTACTGTTCAAAAATTCTTGAAAATTCAAACACTGTTAAATAAAAAACTTAACTTAAATTCCATGTACTGGTAACTTAAAGTGATTTTCATGCATTTGGAAATACAAATTTATTTATGAAAATCCACTTTATTCTATTTTTATATGTTGAAATATTATTTTTTAGTTTACTCTTATACATAAATTGTGTAGTTTTCACCATATTATAATCCAAAGATATTTCAAATGATAAATTCTACAGAATAATATAGATAGAATTCAAAATTTCTACCTAACCTATACGTTACGTCATGTGTATTTAATTTTAGACCATTAAATGGATCTCAGGATAAATATTTCACCTGAAAAGTTATAAAACTCGATCAAAGGGGAATCCTAGGTGAATCGTCCCATTTTTACAACTTAAATGAATTATTAGTGTCGAGGCTAAAACAAGTAGGAAATTATCGTCTTTGAAACAGAACGATTTTTTTAATCTAATGAACAAAGGATCCAGCACAATTTACATTGCAAATGGTTTGCCGTGGATTTTTTTAGTCATGTGATATTTAGTATTTTAATGAACTACTAAATAATTCACACAAGATGATTCAATTCCATGGTAATTAAGCCATTTACAATGTACTCTCTGAATCTGAAATAGTGAAAATTTCACTATTTGAATTAGTGAAGGCTATTTCACTATTAAAATAGTGAAATCACTTTCTTCCACTATTTCAATTAGATGAATTCACTATTGTCACAGTTCAATTTTCAATAGCACTCAATTAGTGAAGAAATGATTAGTGGAATCCACTTTTCGGATTAGTAAAATCTTCTAATTGAATCAGTGAAACAGTAAAACCATCAGTTGAAATAGTGAATTTCACTATTTCATAGTGACCAACATTTTTTAAATATGAATAGTGAAAATTCGCTATAAAACAGTGAAATTCACTATTTCAAATTTGGAGAGTACATTGAGCTGGGTCGTCTACGGTAAGATGAACTACAAGTTTTGATTAAATAAAGCAAACTCTTTCCTTAGGCCAGCAAAAAACACTTATTTGAATTAACTAAAATATTCTCTTGGACCGAGCAAAATATTTTCTTGGATTAACTAAAAGTTTTATTTGAACCAACAAAAATATTTGCTTGCATCAACTAAAACATATGGCATAATCAACCAAATTTTACCAACCAACCAAAATTTGTCTTGGGTCAATGAAATATTTCTTCGTCCATATAATAACGATATTCTAAAGTTGATTCAAGCAAAGTTGTGTTCATTCAACCAAATATTTTTCACTGTGAAAACTACACGGAGAAACCCAAACACCAACGGTTGGTGTTTGCTGGAAAAAAAAATTGCGAAACACCACTGAACGCTGCGTACGCACGGATCATTAGTGTTTCGGGCAGTGGCCAATGGCACCTACGCAACAATAATCGAAACATGACTGAGTCGTTCGTGCGCGTCACTGGACATAGTCTACGCATTAATAGTTAGTGCTTGCGGACGGCGCTCATCGCTCTCGAAAACAATAAAGAATGATTCGTGATACCATTATTCATTTAATTGAAATCAAGTTGAGTTACCTCTAAGTAATCCCTTTTTAAATGATGATAATAATTATAAATATAGTTTGAAACAATTCTAAGCAATTAAATGCTCGAGCGGAAAGGTATACTGATCTTAAAATAGTTCTTTGACACTTTACACACTGATGAAAAAGCTGCGCATGCGTACTTTCGAGATGAGGTACATTAGACACTGGCATAGGTAACTTTAAACACTGGTGTGGTATCTTCTTGAAATAAATTTAGATTTAACTTTAACAAATGTTTTAATGATTGAAGTTTTGTTTTTAGGGTTTCGTAGCCTCCCCCCCCCCCCCAAAAGAAAATAAATGCCAACATTTTTTTTTTAATAATTTTTTTCACCAATTTTTTTCTCAACATTTTTCAAAAAAAAAATTTCAAACATTATTTTGCACAAAATTTTTTTTTACCATTTTTCTCACCAAATTTTTTTTTAACATTTCTTTCACAACATTTTTTATCACAAATTATTTTGTACAAAATTATTTTTCAAAGATTGAATTTTTTTTTTTCAATTTCATTACCCCACTCTATGCAATATAAAATTTGTATTTTTCGTCACCACCTCCTAACAAATTTTTCGGACTGGCCTTGCAAAAAATAGCAAATAACAAATAACTATTTTCTAATATTTATGTTTAATTGTTCATATTTGTCATGCCTTTCAGCTACTTTTATTTTGTTCCGCTCTCAAAACTGAATTCTAACGTTAAGTAAGGTTAAAATATCTAGCTCTGCACGATTTTTCAAAGACCGCAACGAGCAGCACTCAATAGTATGCGCGAAGCGGTTGTAGATATTTTTGACATGAAAGTCTCTTGTGCGACGGCGCGATTCTTTCTTGTTTCGCACATTGGTGAGTGCCGCGTACGCATTAACTATTGATGCGTAGACTCATTCCAATAGCGCGCACGAACGACTGAGTCGTGTTTTGATTTTTATTGCGTAAGACATCACTGGTCACTGCGTGAACACTAATGAATCGTGCGTACGCAACGTGCAGTGGTGTTAATACGTTTTTTTCACGACAAACACCAATGAGTCGTGTCAAACGCAAGAATCAATGGTGCTTGGGTTTCTCCGTGTAGAGATCTCTTTTTTTACGGTATCATTTCTTTCGAGTCCTGTTTTTGAATAGGATAACTTCATGCTGTTATTTTCAATGCGAAACAAACGGTTCTGGGATCTCATCAGTAGTCTCATTTTAGTACCACTCGAGACCGTTTTTCCTGAGTCCTGTTGTAATTCCTGATACTAGCCCTGAAATAATACTTTAGTTTACAGTGTTCTATGTACAAGTTAAATGCAAAAATTCATCTGTTCTTTCGTTGCTCTAGGTCTTAATTTATTCAAGTTTTTCATCGATTTTTGGAAATTTTTGAAAAAAAAATGAATTTTCAAATTAGAGTACAGATTTTTTTTTGAAATTTTACCATACATATTTCGCAATATAATCCAAAAGGTTTCATCAAAATCGGTGGAAAGCCGTCGGGTTCTGACCTTTTTCATTTTTAACGTCTAACTTGACTCCTCTATAAGGGCTGTGCGGGGTTAATATTGCTCCGATATTGTTATTGTTCATACACGGAAAAAATAAGTTGTCGAAACTTTACTTGACTAGTCAACCATTCTAGGATAGGCCACCTTTTTTTAGAATCTCGTATAATTTTGATTAAAGAACCGCAGACTTCATCGAAAAAGTGAAAAAAGTCATTGAATTATTGGAAGACAATCTAAGAACATCAGTTTTCGAATTTGTATTCAGCAGATTTTGACAAAGTTCTAGATAAGCATTCAATTTTTCATAAAAAGTCATCCAGATTCCACAATATTTGGAATACAATAACTGTAGCCACGAAGGAATAGTAAGGAGTAGTATCCCTGTAAGTGGGGAGTGGGACAAGTGACGTCCAAAAATTCGTTAATGCTAGCTATGAATGAAAACTCGTATGTTCCCCCGTTCGCATGCGCACTGGCGGTTGCCATGCCAACGATGTCAACACGCGTTTGAAGTTTCGAACTTGTGTATTGAACGAACATAAACAAACGAACATAACCTACATGTGCATCGAGATGTCAAAAGGTAACATATTGAGTGGGTATAACATGTGACTGCGAAAACAGCTCTGCGCATGTGCACGGGGGAGCATACGAGTTTTCATTCGTAGCTAGCATTAACGAATTATTGGACGTCACTTGTCCCACCTCTGCTCACCGAACACATGGGGTGATACCACTCCTTACTATTCCTTCGTGACTGTAGCACAGAAACGAATAACTGATTTATAAGTTGTCGAAGAATTCGTTGACTGTCTTCTATATATCTATATATTCACAATGTACAGTCACATTGGATGCTTGAATTAACACATAGTGACGCTCAGGTGTAGTGGTATATGTATAAGTCTGAATGGAGTCGCGGTCACCGGCAATGAACAAATGAGCGCCGATTTAAATTTGACTTTTCACTGACATTTGTGCAAAATATTCAATGTGTTAAGTTAGCCGTGGGGTCTAGTGGTTCGGGATAAGTTGCGTTCGATAGGTCTTAGGTAGATCGAATCCCGCCGCAAAATTTGTTTCGATTTTTCATAGGTTGGTATGTATCTGTCAAAATAAATATAACTTAAGCGTAAGTCTATGTGAATAACAATATAGTAAATATAACCGCGAAATATATATTTTTTTAACTTGGCTATACTGTTTTCTAAAAACTCGTTAGGAGTCATCAAAAGTTTCATTGACTGGCCTCGAAGCATTAGTGTATCAGTGTTTCAAGAACTCTGTTCCTCTAGTCTTCACATTTTCATTGAAATTATTTTGTACTTTCGACAACTCTTTCTACTTTTTAAACATGTATCAATCAAGGTTTGTAAGACGATTCTTCCAATTTATGACATACGTTTAGCCCTATCCTAGAGTGGTTGACTCAGTCATTCAAAATTTCAACAACTAATTTTTCCCGTGTACATTCTTTAAGGTATTAATCATATTTTCTTTGAATTGTACATGATGAAAAAAACGGGTCTTTCCTTATGACTGTAATGTAATATGACACCTTTGTTTATGTTAAGAATTCCTGGGTCAGTTATAATATCACATGAGCGGCATTGGTTAAAGGGATGATGGGCTTGAGTATAAGACGCATATCACCGACTTCCGCAATTTGCGTGACGTGTACAAGCGAAACTTGTTCGAACTTGCATAAAAAGCATGTAACATTGCGTCATTTTCTCAGTAATACATGTAACATTTTAAACATTTGTAAAATTTTGAAAATAATTCTCTGAATGCTTGATACAATTGTTTTTATATTAAATTCCTTAGTACCTATAAAATACGACATAGGAAACGGGGGGGGGGGGGGTAATCTTTCTTTCACGGCTCATATCAAAGGGTGATACTATGACTCACCTCCTTGGTATTTCCTTATGACGTAAGCAAAACATGACTCATCATCCCTCTCCATACGCAATCACACATACACACAAATACAAACTCATCCTCACACGGACATGCACTAACACTGATCTATCCACAACCGGCCTGATACCACTACTTTGTTGACTGGGAATCCTCTTCAGAGTATTCCTTGCACGAAAAACAACCCGAAAAATGTATAAAACGTAAATTTAAATCACGCGACCACAAAAAGTGCATTACATTTTGAAAATCCTGAAAAGTGTAAACAATTTCTAACTTCTGAGACGTTAACTAATTTTTTGTGAATAGGTTAGAGGTTCTTGTAAAAGTAAAACCTTGTTTATTTCGTTCCTTGATAGGAAAACTACCCGCAAAAATTTTGAAACCAATTTTTTAATGCATGTTCGAAAAGTTAGAAACACTTATCCCCTCGCTTATCCCTTTTCACAAACAAATTAGGTTTGCGTGAAGGAAAGATCTTTTCGTTGCATTTGATCTAGTTTTGAAAATTGGATTAAGGTTAGAAAGGTTTAACTTTTCCAATGATGTTATACGTATGAATGTTGTTTTCGAAAATTTTGTTCATTTCAAACATTGATGTGTTACATAAATTTTCTACGCATCAAAATTGTTCTTTTGTTTAATCTTCACTCCTGGTTAGAAATTGAGTCATAATAATTGTGTAATAACACAATGCAATAACATGCGTGAGAACATTTTTTGACATTCATGTCTCAAAAAATCGTCTCTTTGTTGCGTGTGTATCCTGCACCAGGGCGTTTCGTATAATTGCTAAGGTATGTAAAAAAGCGCAGCAGGCAGATATTTCTATTACTAATTTTATTGTATGTTACAGGATTTTATTAACCGTTTTTAAGTTATTTTGTTTGTTCAATAAAAACAACTAGTTTACAACATTCCTGGGTTTTGATTCTCACTTTGACTCCTTATGATAAAAATACATTTTCAGGATAAACGATTAATATTTTTTATTCGTTATTCGGTTTTCTCCTTATTTTTAGGAAATAACGCATTGCCTCTAATCAGATGATCGTATAGACGGCCTTATTTTAACTACAAACTCATGCCTATCTTTTCAATATAGCTAAAGTTACAGAAACTACGAACTATTCCGTCAAGGAACTCAAAAGAGAAGGTTTCGCTTTGATGAGAACCTCTTATCTATTGTTTTTTAATCAATAAATGTAACAGAAATTAAAAATTATTTACACCTTATGATTTAAAAAAAATAAGGCACCATTTATGTTGGCGTCATTGAAATTTATGTTTCAGAAGTTTTTTGGATAGTTTCACCATTAAGAAACGTAACAGACAAGGTTTCACTTTGACGAGAACCTCTTATCTATTTTTTTGAGCAATAAATCAATAAATGTCACAGAAGTGAGAAATTATTTCACTTATGACTTTCAAAGAATAATGTACTATTTGTGGTCGCATGATTGAAATTTATGTTTCAGAAGTTTTTTGGGTAGTTTCCCCATCAAAAAACTGAACAGACAAGGTTTCGCTTTGACGAGAACCTCTGACATATTTTAAACTAATCAATAAATGTCACAGAAATTAGGCAGTATTGCCATATGACGATAATGCATAATGGGAATTTATGTTTATAAACTTTTTTGGGTAGTTTTTCCAGCAAATCATCGAGCAGATGAGGTTCTACGTTGAAGAAGAACTTTCATCCATTTTTCTCAAATAAATAAATGTCACACAGCTGAGATATTTTTTTAACTTTTCATGACATTCAAGAATAATACTCTACTTGCGGCGGCATGCTTGGAATTCAAAGGTTTTGAGGTAGTTTTTCAAGGAAAGAATCGAACGAAAAAGGTGACGCTTTGATGACAAACTCTAATACATTTAGAAAAAATGGCTGAATGTCAGGAAACTTACCAATGAGTGAAACTTCTCCTCGCGTTCAGAAAAAACTACATCACTTTTTGTCGCATGATTTAAATTTATGTTTTAAAAGCTTTTTGGGTAGTTTTCTGTCTAGGACCGCAACAGGCAAAGTTTCACTTTGACTAATGGATGGTAGTTTATGAGGAAAACATTTGTTATTTAGACAAATATTAACTGCAGAGGAGGGGGTGACATTTTTGGGTTGTGTGTCAATACCACTGATTTCAGTGATTTGTGATGACAATAATATTTTTTATCATACCATTCAGTTAATACCCTTTCGGGGTAAGCGTGACTCACTCATTGAGGAAGGGAGTAATTCAAATATGTATTTTGTTTCAGGCGTCATTTACTCCGCTGACACTCTTCTTCAGGCATTTCTTATAAATTAATTGTCGTCACACTTTTCTGTCCTCACATACCCCTCTAGCTTTCATCACGTTCATGCATTTTCTCATGCAAGCTTTTGTGTTTCTATGGCTTCTTATGTCTTTTCGAGTTAGGGTCTCATTCACGCATTCTAACCATTCTTTCCGCGCTCTGCCGCTGGGCACACTGCCATTTACTTTACCTTAATACACTTGTTCGTTAGTCGTTCATCTTCTATTCACTCAACATGCTCAAACCATCATAACGAATTTCTTTCACATATGTCAATTAGTGTCTCCTTTCACCGCATTCTTCGAGGATTATCTCATTCGTTACAAAAAATGTAAACAACAATCTAATCTAAAACTTCACTATACCAGGGTACTAGGAGTACCAGTATCCACATGATGTCGCGTACCCTGGGGGTACAATGTACCTCACAGGTTGGTGAACTCTACTTCATTGCGCGCAGAGGTCTGCGTTAAAGGAAAAAAGGGGAAATTTAATATTTTATTTATCCAAATAAGAATCAATTAGTTAGTGTACTTAAAATATATCTCTATCTGCTGAAAAGACTCGTTATCAGCTTGTCGATGAGACTTAGCATAAGTTAGATCGGATTGCTGGAGGGTCTTCTTGGATCTCCCACAAAAGCAAATTGAGTGAATGTAACATTAGGTCGGTGCTTCTACAGCAGTAAAGCATTAAGGGGCGGCGCGGCGTGGCGTGGCGGTGTGGGTTAGGGTGGGTATCAGTTTCATCGCGGCGTAATGTTACTAAGCGACCGACTTCTCTCGCACCCTCTGCCATGCCAATTAACCAGTCCTCCTATCCCGTCATAGAATTCCCTCTTGACAGAAAAATATTCTTCTTTGAATATTCCAGTCGCAAATAAAACTGGTTTATGCACTGAAGGCACGGCTTGAAAAACTTTGGTCAAAAAGGCATGAAAAGTCCTCTGTTTAGGAATGTATCGATTTTTTTTCGAAAACGTAAAATCACGTTTTGTGTATTATTATGTTTTACAATCGGGCAGCCTCCAACTCACCGATAAATACATGTGGCCTCTTCCCCACTACTGGCTCGTCAGCGGCGAGTTTCCCTCCCGCGCAGCTGGCACGGGAGCGGCCAATTTACCCCTGCTGTCCCAACGTGAAACCTAGTAACGCACATTGAATTGATTTTACAGGACAACCACTTTTCATTAAAGACTTGTTATGCAGTTAAAAAATGTGGAAAAAGTTGGGAAACATGTTTAATGTATTGACTTTAGTAATGCCAAGTCATTACATTCCATTATTTATGATGCAATATACCGCAAAATATAAAAAATTATGGATTTTTTGTAAAAACTGGACTTGCTAATTTTCACAATGGTATCAAGTGTTTCAACCTGACTACTCATACCATTTAAAATCTGGCAAGTCTTCTTTCAAATGGTAAGACATAGTAAGTCATGAGCTTCATGACGTACAATGTTTCTGTCGTGGTAGTGAGGTTATGTTAAAGGGAAAATAATGACCAGTGACAATTATTATGAAAATTATATCCACCGTAATGATTATTTTTACTACGCATGTGTCGTAGAGCGCGTGCTTATTTCAAATTGATAATTTAGGTATTTTCTCTTGTGACTTCCGGTTGTAGTCAAATGGTATTGTTATCGATAAAGTACTACACTGGAACCTGGATTGAATTACGGTTTCGAGCATGGCGTGCACTGGACTTGATGTTATTTACAGGGCCACCAAAAGTAAACAGTTAGGGCGGTGTAAATGATTTCTAATTGAAATACATAATATCGCGCAATATAAGCGCGTGAGTACCCGCGCACTGCTTCTTTGTCGCTTCGCTGCTAGTGGTCATGCATGGTTGAAAAAGTCTCTCTCGACCCCGCGGGCTCCTCTCTCACCACTTAACTACGGGGCGATCTGTTCTAGGAATATAGTAAATCGGATGTAACTAATTCCACGTCCCAGTGTATTTCGACGTTACAAAATGATATGGTTATACATCCGAAAACATCACCCAAGAATATTAACTTGATACTTGGCCTAGAGGTTCCTTTTAGACCAGACGTATCAAACTCGAGGAAATTTCCTTCAGGAACATATGTTCCGTGTTCATCACTATATCTTCTGGAGAGCAGGAGTGGTGATAGACGCGTGCGAGAATCACTCCTCTGTGACGTACGCTACGTCGCAACGAACTAGAGTCTTAATTATTTTATTTCAGTATGTTTACATTTCTTTCCCATGAATGTAATTGAAAAGAGAATTTTACAAAGTGTTTTTGTGTTGCATATTGTTGAATCTTTTAATATCACCGTTTTTTAAATTGTATGTTTAATGTACATAAATGTTGGCTGACACTTTTTGCAGTATAACAATCTATTAATTGCATGCACAACGTAGAAAGTTAAGTTATATAATTGAGATATGTTTATAAAATCTCAATCTTATTCAGTATCAATAAATTCTGATATGTTTAATTACATATTATATGTATTAAATATAATATTTAATTAAACTTATCTGAATTTATTGATACTGAATAGGATTGAGACTTCATAATTACATTTCATTCATATAACTGACGTTCCTACCTTGTGCATAATGTTAATATGTAGATTATTTTACTGCAAAAAGTCTCATCCAATATTTGTGTACATTATACATACAATGTAATAAACAGTGATATTAAAATATTCAATAATATACAACAAAAAAACACTTGGTAAATTTCTATTTTCAATTACATTAATTGAAAAAATGTAAAAATACTGAAATTAAATACTTAAAACCCTAGTTACTATTGAATATATTGGAAAGTTAGTCGACCCCAAGCAACCCGACAGATATTTCGTATATATATATAGTTAAAAGTTTGTCATGAGGACAACCGCAGGATTTCGCCGGGAGCGGGTGCTAATCTAAAAAATTGCACCCGCTCCCAGCGAAATCGCAGTAAAATTTCAGCTGTAACCACGTCTCACGACCGTGAGATGGGTGGTTACAGTCTGCGCGAACTCAATACGATGATCCGGCGAAAGTCTCGTGCACCCTGAGGACACGGAGCGACCCAAGGACGACCGCCTTCTGCATTCCCCCTGCAAGTGTCTCAGCATTTTGTTGACACGCAGGGATGCTTTTCAGGCTATTAACAAGTGAAACCTTGGCACCTCCAAGAGCGCCAATGATCAGGACGTTTAGCTTAACAGAATATTCCGGGTATAACCGTCGCAACTCCCTCATAAGGTCTTTATACCTTTCTTTCTTTTCTTTCTCCTTCGCTGTGACGTTTTTGTCCGCTGGTGCCGAAAATTCGATAACGAACATGGTTCGTTTCTCGAAGTCAAGAAGAACCATGTCAGGCCTCGAGTGCGCAACAGAAACAATTGTCGAGAATATGAAGTTCCAATATATGCGGCACTTCTCATTTTCGACAATTGACTCTATTTCTCTAGGGGCGTTCAGCGGAGAGGTATTTGGGCTAATGCCGTAAGAGTGACAGAGATGGTAATAAAGCACTCTCAGTGCCGCATTGTGCCTTTGGATGTAGGTTGTTCCCGCATGAGCTGGGCAACTAGATAGTATGTGTCCTAGATGCTCGGGGTGTTCATGACACGCTCTGCAGCTATCATCGGGAATATCTTGGCTCAAAATGTGGCGACGGTATGCTAGAGTGGAAATGACACCATCTTGACATGCCAAAATGAAGCCCTCTGTGCCCGACTTCAATCCGGGTGATCTAAGGAAAGCAAACGTCAGCTCATACGACATCGACTGATCTTCCACATTTTTGTGGAAGATGCCGTGCATCTTCTTGTCGAGGAGCTCTTCGCGGAAGTTTTTCTCCTGTGCTTTCTTAATCCGGGCCTTTAGGAGTGAGTATTCAAGATGGATAAGATTTGATGCATTTCGCTCATCCCTGATATTGAAGTCAAGGCCGAGTGTTTCAGCAGCCTCTTCTGCTGCTTTGTAAAGAAACGCCCCTTTGCCTACTTCTTCGTGTATTCTGACCATTTTAAGAAGAGAATCTTGTCCATTTGCGACAATATGTGCTGTACCCAGAATAATCCTGTTGTGAAGACATCCAAGATTGAGTATTCCACGACCACCTTGACGGCGTGAGATGTAAAGTCGTGGAACAGAAGACTTAAGGTGCATGCTTTTGTTCATGTGCATGACCTTTCGGGACCCGATATCGAGGGATCTCAGCTCGTCCTTCGTCCATGGAACTACTCCGAATGAATAGAGTACTACTGGGACGGCAAGCATGTTCGTTGCAGATACTTTGTTCCTCGCCGACAGTTCGGAAGACCATATCTGTCGGAGGAGACGTTTGTATCTGCATCGGAGAGTATCCTTTATAGATGTTACGTTCTGAATGTGGCTTTGTGGCACGCCCAGGTATGTATAGGTTCTCCAGCGCAAAGTTGCCGTATAGCGCTTCTGTCAACGAGTTCAGGATCTTCGGGGATGCCGTTAAGTTTTCCTTTCTTCAAATTAACCTTGGCACATTTCTCTAACCCGAACTCCATTCCAATCTCTTGAATGTACTCTGTGACAATTTTTAGAGCTAGATGTAGTTTCTCTTGATTTCTAGCATAGAGCTTAAGATCATCCATGTAAAATACATGAGTTACCTTATGCTTTCGATTTCCAGGTTTGCCGCAGAGGTACCCTTCGGAATGGCGAAGTGCGAGAGATAGTGGCAATAATGTGAGGCAAAAGAGGAGAGGGCTCATCGTATCGCCCTGAAACACACCTCTCTGAAAGGTGATACTGTTAGTGATCACACGATATTTTCCAGATAAGATGGTAAATCTGGTTTTCCAAAGCGGCATTAATCTCTCTATGCATCTCACGATGTGTGGATGAACCTTTAAGCTTTCCAACAGACAGATGATAAGTCTATGGGAGGTTGAATCAAAAGCTTTTCGGTAATCTATCCAGGCCATCGATAGAGATCGTTGATAGGATGCTGCATCTTTACAGACACATCTATCGATGAGCAGGTTCTCCCGAAATCCTGCTACGCCTTTCTTCGAGCCACGTTGTTCATACATCTCTCGCCACACAGGTTCAATTGTCCGAAGAATCCTATCATTTAGGATGGCTGTGAAGATCTTATACAGTGTGTTCAGACAAGTTATTGGCCTGTAATTCTTAGGGTCAGCTAAGTTGCCCGTCTTAGGCCGGAGCACTGTGCGCCCTTCCACCAATCACTCCGGAATAGGCTCTTCCGACTTTAGATATGAGGTGAAAATTCGGGCCAGATGCTGATGGGTAGAAGGAAACTTCTTCCACCAGAAGGTCTTGATACCATCTGGTCCCGAAGCGGGAAAGTTCTTCATGCCTCTTAATACGTTTTTCACCTCCTCGGTAGTGATAGGTGGGCATTCTTCCCCAGGTGTTATGAGGGCATTGCACAGCTCCTTGAAGCTATTTATGTTCTTTGAGTCTTCTTGAAGTGGATGCTGGACCTTGTAGACTTCTCTCCAAAATGCTTCGAGCTCCTCTGGTTTGGGCGGATGGTCGACAGTGATTGGAGGGTCTTGGAAGAGTTTAGATGGATCAGATGAAAATTGTTGATTTTCTCTGACCCACCTCTCTCACCGCTCTGGACTTCTCCTAGCGTTAGATAGTATTCGTATTCTGTCAACAATATGCTGTCTGATGGTCATAAGCTTTGATTTGTTGATTGTGTGATGGCGGATCCGCAGTTCGCGCGCGAACCGTCGAACCTTGGCAGTGAAATTCCTGCCAGATGTTATGTAGTCAATCACACACTGAATGCGGGACGCGTACTGTCTAGCCCAGCCGATCTTTGTGCTGAGTTGATGCATTCTTCTTTTGGTCTTATGATCAACCGTTGGTTTTGTTTTACGGCTTGCATCTGCCAAAGTTCTCGCTGCATTGTACACACCACAACTGATAGTCCAGAGGTCGGATTCTTCGGAAAAATCTCCACGAAGTTCATCACCCAATTCAGTCAGATCTTTGGGCTTGGGAGAAACCTGAATGTTGATGTTTCTCCGGGTCCTGAAGCATCGTTCTTCCGCTATTGGATGCCTGTTCGCGGTTGGTCTCAGTGTCGCCTCTCTTTCTCTGTTGTTGGCTTGTTCTGGATGCGGTTGAGTAGGCACTCCGCTTATATAACCTCTTTTCCGGAGGTTCTCGGCATGGTTTCGCAGACGTTGTTGCGAAAAGTCTGACAGCTCTGGGTGTTTCTCGCACCACAGAGCATGCAGTCGTGCCATGTAACCTTCTCGTTCAGGGACCATACTGGCATCGTAGCACTCCAGCAGGCCGTCATTGAGTTGATCCGTCCACTTAAAAGTAACAAGATTCCGCCGGTCAATCGCATTGACTCCGTCTTGATTGGCTCCCCCAACTGTAGGGTAGTCTGCATTGTTGTCCGACCCATTGTCTCGCAAGTGCCTTGGCATATTTTTGGCACGCGGGTATGGCTTTTAGGTTACGAACCAGTGATAATTTAGAACCTCCGAGAGCACCTATCACAAGGACAATTACTCGTACCGAATATTTTGGGTACAGTCGTTGCAGCTCTCTTTCAAGGTCTTGATACCTCTCCTCTTTTTATTTCTCCTTTGCAGTGATGTTGTATTCGGACGGAGCCGAGAATTCGATCACGAATATCGCTGGTTTCTCGAAGTCTTGGAGAACAATGTCAGGCCTCGAGTGCGCAACGGAGACTGCTGCCCGAAAATCGTAGTTCCAGAAAATCTGGCACTTCTCGTTTCGGACAATTGACTCTATATCCCTTAGAGCGTTCGTCAGGGCAGGATCGCGACCAACACCGTAAGAGCGACAAAGGTGGTAATAAAGTACTCTTAGGGCCGCATTATGTCTATAGATATACGTTGTTCCTGCGTGGGTCGGA